>CM026161.1:12903139-12976601 GCA_014825975.1 Bombus haemorrhoidalis
CACCATATGTTTCTACCAGCACACGATGACTTTCAACAGCCTTTTTCTTTTGATTAAATAAGAAAAGCAATGCGTGCCGCAAATGTTCTTTTTCAGGCACAAAATTCGACATGATCAATGAACGATAAAACAAAGACGCTAATTTTTGGCGGACTCAACTTGCGTGTGTTTATAGATTAATGCCAGACGAACAAAATAATGTATGTGTCCAATTAATATACTGCGCAATTTTCGATGGCGACATCTCTTAGTTAAACCGGAAACAACTTATGCATACACCTGGTAAGTTATACAAAAGTTATAGCAAAGATTTGTCAAGTATATCAAATAAGCTCAACTCGTTGGTCAAATAAAGTAAACCACACAATATAATAATATTTTATAAACAATATACATAAAATAATTAAATAAAACGAAAAATAATTACGAAAGTTTTTAATATTTTCTATTGAGAAAATAGTCTCTTGACTATGAAGACTCTTGTGTGCCCTTAACAATGCATTTTGTTTTAAATCCATATCTTAATTGGTTCTGAAGATATAACGTATGATAGACGTAAGTAAAAACGTAAAGCTATTAAAAATGGCAACCTGCAACGGTCCGATCTACATTTTTCCCAGGAAATGCCTACGTTTAGTAGTAATAAGAGTAGAAAGAACCCTGTCTATCACTGATTAGCGCGCTATTGACGCGGTTGTGATTACGGTGCAAGTGAGACGTCCGAGCGTACGAGATAGACAGTGATAGGGAATTAGTAAAAAAATTCGGCCCTCTTCAAATGATGATATTTCAACAACGGAGAGACGGATCGACACGATTGAAACAAAAAGTATTTTGCAGGAAAAAATTTACTTTTTTCGACAACACCAATAGGACTTTAATATTTTCATTAGCTTTATAATAGTAACTATTTAAACTTTTGGTAATTTTAATAGGTGTTACTTGTATACTTCATAGTTTATTAGACTAAACGTGTACATCTTTTTATTAATACCATTTATAATGGTACTATTAATAGTTTTTATAATAATCATAATGCAAAACTATGTGCATGTTGGAAAGTTTAAAAACTAAACAATTCGATAGAAACTTTAGTACTTGATATTACATTAAATTATATTCGTCCATTAAATTATGTAATGTGCATTGTTTTTAGTGTAATTTGTAGAATTACAATTAATTTTAAGTAATATTAATGAAGTTGGTGCACCGTAACAACTAACAAACGTTCTGAATTTCATAAATTAGATACAAAATTAGAATTTAATATGTAAAACAGCAAGATTTTTTCACAGATTTGTTTATTACGAACAGATGGTATAAAAAATTAAAAGATAAATTGTAGAAAATAATACTTGAGATTGTTATTCTTCTTTACATTTTCCAATTTATTGGTTTTAGCATGGCTTTTGAGGAGCTTTATTATGTAAACTTTAAACAAAAATTTCATATTACAATATCTTAAGAATATCATTTCGTATAGTTGAACTCCAGATCACCATAACTTCATTTGTATCCATATTACATACACTTCGACTGATGTAATCAGAAATTTCCAGTTCGAACGTTCCAAACGAGTTCCCACATTTGAATCCAAAACGGGTATGTAATTGTACGATATACGCTTTAAAGCAGGAAGTTCTCTTGAGTTCGCGGTGGGAAAATTAATTGGGAAAACCAACGCGAATGCTGATGATGTCTCGAATGAAGGCAAAACCAGAGGGCTTCGTGATCTCCAATAACAATGATAAACGATCGGTATGCAGATCTAGCGATTCGAAATTGTACTATGCATAACCTGGCGACATTTTGTGAAATTAGGAACGTATGTACGCCAACAGGCATGGGAAGGATATTCGGATCTGCATTGGCAAGGTGACCAGCTTGAACGTTCACGTTGCAACTCTTTTCACGCAAATGCGACAGACCATTATTTCAATTAAAATAATTTCGACCGATCATTTGCAATTCCGTAAAAATTTTTAGCACATGTGAGATACTCTGACTGGAGATATATCCGTAGTTTTTTGCTTTTGAAAAAGATTTTGTTTTTAAAAAAGAATCCTAGAAAAACATCGCATTTTTTGAGAGAGAATTGGGAGAAAATGTTGATTTAAATTCCTCTCTTGGCAAAAAAATATAGATTGGAACTAGATTCGGTACAGTGATGGGTTTTGAGTTTTTTAAAGTCAAGAATTTGAAGAAATTGCTTAATATTCTCATTAAAGTATTGTGGATTATGTTGTGTAGGCTAAACTAAGACAAAATAAATAACAATTCTATATTTTCTATATACCGAATCAATTTCTGGAAATTGTTTAATATAATATTAATATTATTATTTAATTGTTTAATATTAATTATCATTATTAAAGTATTGATTTGTGTAAGTTCTGAAAGAAGAGGAAGAGAGAAATAAATGAAAAAGGCGATAATTAATTTAAGTACGGTGAAACTGAATCTTCTTAAGCTCAAAAAGATAAAAAATACTTAATACTGCTAAAAGGGAAAATATCTAACTTCAAAGAAACTCTATTGTACAAAAAAATAACAAGAATAACACAAAATCCTTAATAAAAAAAAAACAGATAGAACCTAAAATATCAAATTAATACATCAGATTGTAATTCTCTCTCTCTCTCTCTCTCTCTCTCTCTCTCTCTCTCTCTTCATCTCTCTCCCTCCCTTTCTCTGAAAATCAAAGACATTACACGAATAAATTTATCAGTAGAATTTTTGCAGAAATCTTATGAATTTTTTTGATCTAACAATCAACCAGGAAACGTCAAAATCATCGAAGGATTCTCATATGAGAAAATCAAGATTTCTGCAACGGAATTAACCCTGCAGCTATTACACGGTCTTATTAACGCGAAGATAGCCACGTCTAGGCTAAAGGTTTCGCGAAATTTAGGGGGACACCTTTAGTCTGCTAGGTTCCATGACTATACCTCTTGTTGATGGGACGTTAGGGGACAATAATTGCCTGACTGGACCGGACAAGCCTTCTCTAGCTCGCTTCCTGGTTCTATTGAAGGCTTTATTGCGCGCTCTGCCAGCCTCTCAATTCAATAGAACGAGTCGACGACGTTAATCCACATCTCAGATTGTACAAAGATTTCGGGACATTGCCACGATTGCTCGCTTGATTGGACGTTCAATGTAGGTTCATGTAAATTATTGACAGAAATCTATGATGAACTACATGAACTATGTGTTAAAATATTGTGGATTGTTTTATAGTTTGTTCGATACAGGATGATGGTTTAACCGGATATTTTCCTTAATAAAAATGAAAATGGAAATATATACGATATATAAATTGTACAAAATGGAAATTTATTTCATGATATTTATAATAATTTTTATCTGTTGTTAATTGTTAATCTTATAATCTTTGGAAATTCCTTACGTTTTTGTTTTATTTGAAAATATTTCTTAATTTTGGTGGATACACTGAAAAGAAAAGAAAATATTTTCAAATCTTTCTAAAAATGAGGTAACACAATGGGCCGAAAATGATTCCAAGGCCGGAGCGTGCATTAAGTGGAGCTCTTAGTATTCAAAGGATGAATCTGAATACGAGATTTAATATTCTATAAACGAGACGTAGGAGGTAAGCTTTGAACAAATTCCAGTTTCGAGCAGAAGTTTCTAAGAATAGAGTTGTATGAAACTGGAACCTTCAGACCTAAAAATTTATAGAAAATTATAAAACTGAATCTTTTAAAGAGAAAATTTCAAATATTTACTATTAAAAATTATTTATCAAGTAATTAATTTATATTATATATTAATATTTTTTATTTATTTGTTACTGAAAAAAATTGTTATTAAGGTGAAAATTTGTATTGCCAAAAAGAAAAATGTTAATATACTATATAGATATTTAATGATTTAACAATTAATATTTAGTAACAGAAATCTTTGAAGAGATTAAGAGGGAGCATAATTTTGCATACACAAATTTATGTTTCCAATTCTTACCAGGGAAATAAATTGATATTGTGTCAACTAAAGAAGCTAGCTTTAAAACTGTAGCTCGCAAAACGGAAGGACTTGTGATCCTTGAAGGGCCACTTGTTCGAAGCAAAAAGGCCAAGAATATTACACGGGAGCTAATTGAAGTTTACTTAAGTTAATCGAAATTCTTCTGTCTCTTTGAGCCTCGCTTTCTCTTCTTAACACTTCCTAGAAACGAATTATTTATCAATTTAAATCATTACTTCAAATCGATCTACTCCGGTACCATATTCTGCAATGAAAAAGATATTTAGAAAGAACATAGAAATAAAAAAATGTAACAAATTATCTATTATATTTTTTTTATTTATACATGTCCATTCTCTTTTTGTTTAAAATTAATTAAAATCTGAATTAAAAGATTAATAGTAGATTTATTAAATGATTAATAGTCGACTTCCAGCGTTACTTTGTAACAATATTTTTACATTATTACAGAGTTGTCACGTAATACCTACGTAACTGTACCTATGAAACTTAAGTAATATAATACCTACATAACGTACAAACTTCTCCTGTTTTTGTAAGTAGAAAATATACAACAGTCGGCTATTAGATAGTTCTATTACACAGAATGAAGCGCATAAAAAGAGGTAAATAAGCTAAAAATTTTCTTGACATTCTCTTCCTTAAAAACTCTAACAAAAGCTCTCTACAAAGCTCCAATTCCAATTTTCAAAATTTTCACTTAAGCCACCACAATTGTTTATCAAGCAAATATCAGTAGCACACATGACGAATGATTCCATTCACGATCAAACCGAAAATGCATTACCCATTTTGAACTTTATTTAATTAATTGCGTGTTCATAGTACTCGGATTCTCCATTGAATCTACACATTCAAACGTTCCTCTTGTCATCGTTAGCATGCTATCACACGATTGCAATAACCTGCGTATAGGTACAAGTGCATCAGTGACGTTTAATGCCTCTTAGTCACAAGCTGTGAGGGTGGTCCAACGAGGACCTGTTAATATCACGATTTCAAGAGGTTTGTGCAGATCGAAGAGACGAAAGCCGCACGTGCTAGCTATAAATTGCACGTTCTCATAATTATCCAAACCGCGGTAGCTCGTACACTCACCGTACGAAATTCTGAACAGCGGAGCGCCAGCTTATTACGCAAACTCGTATGTTAACGGCAAATGCGATCTGCGTTGATAAGCCTCGATACCTTTGTCGCCACGACGCGTCGATACCCTTGTTATTTACCATTATCTGTCTTACTTGACTACAGATAATGATATTGGGATGCTTTCGGAATTGTTAAGATTGTATCCACAATATTTTGAAGACGTTGTGGATTTGTTGGATTTGAAGATAGATGATAGAATTTCGGATTCAAAATAAATTGCCTTAATTTGATTTGAGTAATATTGAAGTGCATATAGAATTGTTGAAATTATATTCTATGTGTAAAGAGTGTGTTATTGCTAAGTTGGATAGTAGAATTTTGGATTTAGAGTAAATCATTTTAAAAGTAGATGAGAAAATGAAGACAATAGTTTTTGTGTTTGAGCAAGATTTTAGATTTTGGATCAGATAAATGTGAAGTAAAAGATGTAGTGCGTTAAATACTACAACGATGCATATTACAATCATATTATTATGACCATAAAATACTTCAAATCGTTCACAATTCCACACAGAAACACAAATTATAAGTCGCCTTTCCATTAGAGAGATTTATAGCTCGCGTTCATTAGAAATACCATCTAGGAAACAGCATGTACAACACACATGCTCAGGTAATAGCGCGCAAAAGTTGAACAGTAACCGAAATTGAAAGGCGCAGACTATTTTAGTTATTATCGCTGGCTAATACCCTATTAAAACTTAATTCCTATCGCACATGTTCGACTTACAATGGAATTACTCCTACAACTTCTCCCATTATAATAAAGAAACAGCAAACAAAAGCAAACGTTAAAACGCGTTTTACTGATAGATAAGATCACCTCTTTTATGTTGCTTTTTCGATTGTTTTCCGGACGCGATATAAGCTCTCCATATTGTGTTTAATTACATGGTGGACTAGGCTTTTCAATGCGATACGGATTGAAATACGGAATCGCGACAGCAATAAGCGGGCTGTAATAAAACCCCTTGCGCGAATACGTATTCGATAACTTGGTTTTCGAGCTAATGGTAACTACTACTATTAATTGCAAATCGCATCAGCCATTTGCTATTTCGTTGTTGGCCCATTAATTGGAATGTTCTTTTTCCCCCTTCCTGTTGCTCGTGTCGGGCATTGTTTCCCGTGTGTTTTTATGCCACCACCTTTTTTCTCCTGCCCTTTGTCCACCGAAATGCCTTTAGATTTCTTCTTTACATTTTTTATGATTATCAGATAGGACATTGTCGATGCCTACAATTTACGTATTTGTTTCATTTTTACGATTATCATTTATCTATCTTTCAAATGAAATAGGATAATTGTAGTATCTGGATTTTTACAATGAAAGATTTTGCATATACGTTTGCATTTCATAAATTTACAAGTAACTAGGGCACTTGAATTACAATATGATGTAGTGTGGGTGTCAAACGCTCAAGAAGGCCATTCGCTCAGAAACGGTAGATAGACGAAACATAGCATACCACAGCTATCGAAACAATAAACAAACAGTAACGGAATAACCGCCTCTGATACACACCCGACGATAAACCCTCCAAAGAGACTAAAACCTCAATATAAAAACCCTCCTAAATTACCGCTCGACATCTTATTCTTTTGTAACACTTTAAACTGTCACTCTGTTAGATTTATATAATAAATTTCATTATCATATATGAAGTTTAATTTCTTCATCTTATTCGTGAAACGTTCGAACTGCGATGCGAGGAGATCACCGGCGATCTATCGGTTTCGTGATTTCTTGTGTCTCCGACGTGATATGGGATAGGCGTCTAGAGTAGGAAGATTAGATGATTGAAATAGAACCCTATTAATTTTCATTAAATATATCTTTTCATATTTAATTGAAAGTATATAAGAATATAATTATAAGAAAAAATATAAGGTTGGACTTCTTTTAGTATAGATGAAATTGAAATTGCTTCAAAAAATGATTTTTACGAAAATGTCTCCCCTATCATTTTCTTTTTACATTTGAACAACCTATTATGTTCTAAATAATTTTCTCGTATTTCCATAAATACAAGAAATATTTCTCACGTAGATATCTATAAATACACAGATGATCTTATTTAGATTGTTTATTCTATATTTAGAATTTCAAATAGCTATAATGAAGTTGTTCGAAAAGTTTACATAATTAGTCAGAAGTATGCTGATTTCATTTCCAAAAATTGTATACAATTTTAAACTAATTTTGCTGTGATGCATCACCGGTAAGGGTATTTTAAGAACTTGTGTACGTATTTCGCAGATTATCAAAGGCCGTATATTGACTCGATTAGTTAGTTGTTTGCAAAGTTTAGAACCTGAAAGTTCTTAACTATTAAGAGCTTATTCAAGGTATCTTTTATGGAAATTTGTGCATTATACTTCAAAATGTTTCTCATAATTGAATTAATGATAATTACTATAGTTTCTGAAAGTATACATGTAAAGTAAATTTATAACAATAGCTATCATATATGATTAATTTAACATGTAGTTAGTGAAGATAATAACAGATATCATACTATAGATGAAATACTACATGTAACATTGGGATGAAAGGCAGTAATGCACCATGAATTACATGATATAATACAATTAAGTCAGTGACATAATTAAGGATAATAATGGTACTCATATAGATAATATAGAATAACATATAGTACATAGATAAAATATAATTGTCACTTCGAGTACTAATAATACCTAATAAAATACTAAAAATTAATTAAGTAAGGAAAATCAGTTTAATTCTTCTTTTTCACATAACGTAAGAGAAATTATGATAGTGTAATAAAAAATAAAAATAAATATTGTCTCAAATATAATTTTAAGCGTTTTTTCAAAAATGCAGATCTCGGATTATATCTGTAAAATAAACGAATCTTTCGCCGACCGTATATTGCATAGTTGTACGCATATCTATCTACTGATCATCGACAATGCCAACGTTAGAACAATGGTAGTTGCATCTCATTTCTCTTGTCGTATTTCCTTTGTTGTATTACCTTCAGCCAATTCTAATGGGTCCGCGGGGATTATAGCTTCTAGCTACTAGTCAGTGCGGTATGCAGAATCGAAATAACTTAAGCTCATTATCGTATTCCCTGCTACGAAATTAATATGAAACCGTGGCAGCAGTCACGCTTCAGACGAATAAGCAAATATTGTTCATATGTGATGTTTACTTAGAAAGAATTTAAAGCATGAGAATAATCACGAGAATATTCAAATTTGAATGAATTTTAGTAATTAAATTTTGATAATACTTTTACAAATCTGTAGCTTTTTAATAATTTTAAAAATCTATTAAATATCGATTTATGGATTTGTTAATATTTTATTATTTGTCAAAATACAATTTTTACATTTGATTCTTTAAATAGAACTTTATAGAATAAAAGCATCGTATAATTTTTAAAAGATTTAAATTACGCATACGAGTTTAGACTACTGTTACGACTGTTCGCGGAGAGACGCGGTCTCGAAGAAAACGCGTCAGCGAGAGGCGTAAATTCTCGCTACGATGCGGATAATTGACGCCGCGAATTAGTCGTTCCCCTGTTTCGGTTAAGATAACAGAGGTAGTTGAAATGAGTTTAACACTGAATTAACAGGGTTAATATAAACTTGTATATTTAACAATATTCAATATTATAATAAAAACGTCACAAATTATTTAGCGATGAATATAATTAATGTGTTACAGAAATTCGACCCGACTTTATGATATCCCTCGATATATTCGTTAGACTTAGCGACTTTAATTTTATTCGTCAGAACCTCTTGATGTATGCCGTTAGAATCTTCAAAAGAGACTGATCGCCATTCGATATTTTCGACGCCTATGATCAAGTATACCACCTTCTTTGTGTGGATAAAATAACGGATCAAAATCGACGTTTCTAGAACTTAGCTTGATAACTAATATGCGCTTGTCGCTACATTGTATATTTTTCGCCGGTCCTATAAGACGATCTGTCTGCGACATTGTAGAACCACGAGCGACGGTTAGGAACACGGCCTATAGTAAGCCTTGTGGCGTAACAACTACTTTATAAACTCAAAAATTTCCAATTAAAAGGTGAAGCCTTATACATTTTGCTTATGACTTCTGGTTGTAATCTGTGTCCTCTTTTAAGAGTATTTTAACATTTAATCAGTATTACAACTATATGGTATTATAATGGATCTGGTATTTTACTTCACTGCAAAAGAGCATTGTTGAATATCCAATGTACACTAACGTAGCCTCTGTCAGTCAAATATAATGTATGCATGAATTTGTGAAATAATGTATGAAGCTACAGGCTGAGATTTACAATATGCGAACTTTCTTATAATTCATCTTTTAAGTGGCTTTAGAAATAATTTCTAAAATATATTTTTATACCGATATTTTATCAATTGAATATGAATTATAAAAACTGTGCTCGGTTATATAAATTGAAGACTGCCAGGTCCTTTATCTTTTCCAATCACAGTGAAATTGTTACTGACGATTTTAACTTCGTGTTATTATAATTCTGAATTAGTATAATCCTAATATAAATTATTCTAACACTTACAATATTTTTACAAAATTTTGTAACATATAGAACTTATTCTTTTTTACTAAAAAAGTAACTTTTTATTCTGTTTTACAAGTATATTGTTTACTATTATATTTAAGCTCGCCAATTTCGTGGAAAAATCAAGCATTCCACGCTCATTGTATTCCATTTCACCGTTATCCAAGAAAGACAAATGGAATTTTTATTCAATATTTCATGGAAACAGAACACCTCTTCGTTGTATCACCGTCACATCGATGCATCTTCCCTGACCTCGCATTTTCTCTGTTCCATTATCCGTGAACGGCGGGGTTATAATGTATCCGGTTCGGTTAAAGCATCGAAGCTGTGCTTGCGAGGCCAAAGCTAGCGTAACCCATTGTACCGGCCAACACCGCAACATTGGTGTTAAATTGCAATTATTAATTGCAGTAAGTAAACTATACGAGGGGTTGCTACTTCCAACTCTCGAGACTGGTGGTTTAGTCGCGTCATAATTTCGCGATAGCTTCTGTTGTGTATTACAAGAATTATGCCACCCTATCTGGTCGGATAGCTAGATTTTTATTATCTTTCTGCTTTGGGGCTATTTTTTGGAAGTGATTTTTATGAAGATTATGATGGACATAAAAAATAATCATATGTAATTATATTTGTTTTGGTATTTGTATTCTAATTAATTGATTGAAGAGATTGTTGCAATAAAGGCAGCTCCATTCTCCAATAATTTAAGTAAAGCAAAAAAAGAACCAACTCAAAATCAATCAAAATTAAATCACTTTGTCAAACGTGCTATAAATTGACACTTAACTATTATTTGTAGCAATAAACTTTTTTACTTTTGAATATGGGATTTGTACCTTTTTTTTCAATAAATGCAATTTAAATGTTGAGTTGCCTATTGTTTATTGCTCTGCAAATCCTTCAATTCTCAGCTACAGATTGTTTGTAATTTTTAATATCACAAATTAATAATGGATAATTTTAGCTCCAGCATTTGATTAGCTTTTATGATAAAACACTCTAACGAACAAAAACTAATAAAAAAATTGTTGTACAGTATGAGTCCTGAAAGGCATATAAAGAGCATACAGGCGTTAATACTGTATTATTAAACGTCTGCACATATATTATAAATTTCCGAATTATAACAAAATCAAAATAAAAGTTCAAAAATTTCTATTCTTAAAGCCTCTTTTAGATTTATCTCATAGAATAATTTTCATTTAACAAACAGAATTCTGTCGGGTGCAAATATCAAACGAGAACGTCGGTTATGTAATATCTCTAAAATATAATAGTTATTTGCGAAATAAGAACATAATTTTGTAGGAAGACGAGCGGGTTACTTGTAAGGGCAACATGTGCTCCACATAGTTTAACGGAGCTGTTTCTTTATGTCGGGTCACGAAAGCAAATCTCGTTTGACGTAAAACGCGACAAAATTATCTGCGGGCATTTTCTCTCACGTATTTCTATACTATACTATAATAGGAATGCAGTTAATAAATAGTACGAGGAGAAAATAAAAAAAGAAAGGATGCCACCTAAAATTTCAAGGAGATTCAGCGCCTGCTAAAATTGCAAATTTTTCTGGAAAATGTTATCTTCGCTGTTTCGCGATATAAAATGTTTGGAATAACTGTTACGTTGTAGAGAAGGCTACGGGGCAAGAAGATCTAGAGAGAGAAAGAGAAAGAGAGAGAGAGAGAGAGAGAGAGAGAGAGAAAGAGAGAGAGAGAGATGTCTCTCCGAATTGAAATGTAACTTCAAAGCTGTTCGAAACTTACGAAAGTTTGTTATAGTTGGTCGTGTTCAACATTTACACAGAAATTCGTAAGTTTATACGAGAGCTTCGTCTGCAATTAGAAGTTGAAAAGGTTATTAACTTCGGACTGTGTTAATTATGCGATAAATGTATAGCGTATCCTTATTGAACTAATTGTAAGAGTAAATATTAAATTTAAACACCATTTCTTTTCAGGATTTGCGAATTATTTATGGTATCATTGATTTCATGGATTTATTATCTTTTTATTTGTTTTTGACTCCTTATATAATAATTGTTCTGAAAGAATTTTTCAATTCCAATAGTTATCAAAATTTACTTATTTTATGCTCACGAAAAAGATTTACAGGTACTTAATAAATGGTTGATATTTTTTCCATGAAAAATTAATCTTTCTATAAAAATATTTTCAAAATTAAAAGAACATTTTAAAATTAAAAAGCATGTTCTTCTTACAACATACAAATTATTGACGAAGAAGAAGTTAAAATGAATTCTGTTTTCATGCGTTTGCATTCAACTATGTTCTTGATACATGCTATTAATCTTTTCAAGAAATTCAACTAGTATTTAGTAATCAACTTCCAGTGTATAAGTAGTGCACGTAATGATAATTCAATGGCCATTTGCAATTTTCTTAAACTTTGTTAAGCGATAAAGAAAGAATTTTTTCTTCGCACCAGTACGCGAGATCACCTAAATTTTTACGCTTCGCCTAAAGATATAACTTTTATCTTCGTCGGGAGAGTCGCTTAAGCTTTTATTACGCCATCATGTTGCACTCCAAGATAAAGCGACTCATACGACGACGTTGCCTAAGAGGCATTTATGAAAATCATATTTTTTTCAAAAACTATCAATCTTTCATGTGCCAAAGAAATTTTAATAATATCACATTTTCGAGATTGAAAACTAATTTTCGTAGTACATACGAGTATGTATACATTTTTAGCAGGAAGATATTTCTAACAATACGTGCAATAGGGAAAATATCAAGTGCAAATTTAATGTTGTCATTATTATAATTGCGGTTTTTAATTGAAAAATTATTTTCAAAATATCGTTGTCAAAAATATACATATAACGGATACAGAAAGCCTTTATCGGTGCTCATTTTGTTTTAGTAAACCATTTTCTTTTTAGTTCATTTCTATCTTTCCATATAAAAGCCAATATTTGCTAAGTGTTCTTAAATAATAAAAAAATGTAATTTTGAATTAACCCTTTGATGTTGTAATGAAAAGCACAGAAAAAGTTAAGGAAGAATTCAAAAGGTGCAACCTAAAATATATTTAACTAATTTTTCATAACTTCTGACATAATTCTTAATATACTTGTACGTGTACTTGTAGATTTAACAAAATGAATTTTCTCGGAAACGAGATCTTGCATAAGAACTTCATTCTATATCTGCTATTTATATATTACGTTACCATTGAAAGCACACGCTATACAAGATCTTCGGGAGTAGATGATAGAAAATTTAGGAAAAATTGATTTTCTCTATAAGCACTATAATTTGGTCGATTTTTTAATATCAATAACTAATAGACAAAACTTCAAACACAATATTTTGATTTTTCATCTTCATCTTATTTAGTCTCGTAGAACCACCTTTAGAACGTAGAAAACTTGGTATGAATGATAAAATAAAGTTATGCACAGTATGGATGTAACTCTCCACACACGTATAATTTATGCAGACAACTATTATATACATAATTGTGTCGATTTTTTAATTCCGTGTCGCGAAATCCAGATCGATTTATCAACGTATCGACCGCATACGCGATGCGGTATATCGATAGCGTAACCATATATCGAAGTCGAAAATTATGCGGCCGGAAATGAATTGCCTACTGTCAGATTATGGAACAGGGAATCTTATATGGCTGACAGAAACTAATATTATTTCATTTCCGTTGTTTATACACGTAGACGAGAAAGTTGTTAATGAATTATGTAATTTATGGTTTGAAATCATTCATATATTTATAATATTACTACTGGTTAATGAGAAGGTTACTGCTGGTTACTGATTATTTGAATGTTTTATCGAGTGATTTTTTAATATGTGTATTTTAATATATAAACAATTAATATTTAGGCTGAGTGTTAACTATACAACTAGTTTGAAGAAGTTACATTTAGTCTTTTCTATAACAAAAAATTTATTTACGTAATTAAAATTCTTCATTAAAATTTGTGACACTTAATAATGTTTATTTTTTCTACTACTACCATGAAGTAAAGCAAGAACCATTTTCTATACCAAGCAGCAACTATAAATATTGTCACCAGCAAAAATCAATTTCATCTATGCAACACAAACTGAATTATAAAAAGCAATAAGAACAGGAAGCGTATTTTTGTAAGCAAAATTCCCTTGATACTTCCGTTAACTCTAAATTGCATTAAAATATTTCTTGAAAATAAAAAATATTTGTGCCCTAAATAATTATAAAACATGCACAATAAAATAAATAGTAATGAAATAACAAACAAAACGAAAACATAGAAGACTCTATGAAAATAAACAGCCAAGTAAGAAATAAAGCAAGAAGTACGCATAAGAATAATGACCGAGCTTTATTAGAGGTTTTCACTGTTGCTAAATGAAAACCCGAAAACGTGTGAAAAATTTGAATTTCTTATGTTTCTCATTCAGCTTGAATTTACTGTTAGAACCTCATTAACCGTGATTCATTTCATTCCTCTGATTACAGTACCACGAGCTGTGTTGAAAGAACAATACCAAGGCGACGTGGAAATGGACGAGGTGGATTTGATGCATCAATTTGAGGAGGGGTTCGACAGGGCGGACTTCAGGGCTGAGTTCAGTCCTAGTCCGAATCTCGAAGGGCCGCAATCTCAGCCGAGGGACAACATCTCCCGGAATTTCCCTACGGTCAGCTCATCCCCGCCGCGAGCTAGAACTAACAACGATGGTGAGTAACAAGTATTAGTTGCTTCCTCTTCCAGAACTTGTTCCTGGACAAACTAACTTCCATAACGTATCGCTCGAACTATTTCTCACGGTCTTTATTGTGCTATTATATATATACACGCCAAATTGATTCGACGTCTATGAAGAAAGTTGATGGTATATATAAAAATAGAATCTTAGAAATAAAAACTTCAACTTAAATTTAAAAATAAAAAAACATAGGAGTTCGAAAGAAGATCGTAGTTTTCATAAGATAACTTAAAGAAATGATGTAAATTTCTCTAATTTTATACATAAATATTTGAACTAAAGTTTCATACTATCAAGTGCAAAGGATTCAACATAGCTGTTGCGTGAAATCAAATAAATATTTCTGTGCTATATTATATTACCGTCAAATTAATAAATATTACATGGAATTGTTAAGTACATTTACTGACATAAATTAAACATTTACACAATATCGTGTTTAATCGTCTCCGACTGAGTTCCATCGTATGAATTTGGCGTTCTCAACTTACTTTTAAATTTAGATTTGTGCAGCTTTCAAGAGCAATGCGTTCTATCGTTGAGAATATTTTTCATAAGAGGAGGTTACGGCAGTAAAATGATCTACTTTCTTATCAAATTTAAACGAGGATAATTTTAAACAATGTTTATAAATATATTCCTGACATCAGTAAGCAGAACGTATTCTTAATTCTACCACAATATACATAAAGAAGAAAACTAAATTCAGAATAATCTTACTGCTGTGATTCCTTCTTAATTCATTTTCAGCGAACTTATAAACTTTCCTTATCATACTGGCACACATGCTTGCTTGATGCACGATTCTCCACCTTAGCATGCTCCGTTAGGCCCGCACTGACACATGGCATACGCATGCACAAACGCGGAGCATTAGGGTAACCAAAGTCGTTAGCAACGCGAACATTAACGCTCGAACGTAATTAAGGTTAATGTAACACCGATATCGCGTTGCTTTATGATTTATATACGTGTATGTATATCTGTATATATACAACTCTTATACCACTGTCTGGTCCGCGCTAGTCCACGACTACCAGCTTTCCAGTTTTGGCTAATAACGTTAGCGGTTTACCCAATGCTAATAGGAAATCGATAGCGTAGGATTTGTAAACTGGAGAGGCGCACGTCGTGTTGCGGCCATCGAAAATAGTAGTCCAGATGCAGTAGGCATCGTTGCTCAAAGCGTGATACGGTTTCTGGAATCCGGTCAAACGGTGGACCTCTGCGTTCTGATAATTGCCAACCATTGTTTGCTGTCGTGCATGGAATGGGACATTTCCCGTCGCGAAGGTGAATTGTTCTTTTGTGTGAAGAAAATGAATCGAACTCATCTCAAGAAATAGTTTTCTAGTAGACTTTAGTTTCGTTTAAGTGGATTCCTTGAATTGGGAAAAATTGATTTTAGGAGGAAGTAGTAGAGAAATGATAAATTAGATCTTCTAGGTCGCCGCAGGGTATTCTTATGAGTTTGTGGTACTGGAATTTGAATAATATTATTTGAGAAGAATTGAGTTAGGATTAAATACCATTAATTATTGGTTGTTACCGCTGTATGATTTGTTTCGCGTACACATTCTTGTGTATAAATCACAAAATGTGTGTTAATTTTAAGCAAGTAATCAAATCTTCAAAACAAAGTGTAAGTCAGTTTTTTCTATAACGCGGTTAGTAAGTATCAACTTTATTTTGCCATAAGTATGCTAAGTGAATAAAAATTTTACTGATATCGGAAATTATGAATATTTGAATATGTACAAGAAAGTAGAGGTTTCTATTTTAGTGTATTTAGATACACGAGTATACAGTGTATTAATAATTACAGGGATCAAAGTACAGTTATATTTAATACGTCTATAATATGTATGTGTCGTTTTAATCCACATTTAAAACCATGAATTCTATAGAAAATTGCTTAAAAATATTTCGCAAAATAAGATAATTATGGTGTAATGAAAAATAAATATACTATTGTACCATTCTCTGCGTTTTATCTAAAAAAATGATACTAACAAAGAATTCATTGATACGATAACTTAAGATAATGAAAGAACAACAACACTGCCAATATTCAAAAATGAAACTAAAAGAGTCACATTAATTAAAATTTTTCGCAAAAATACGTTTTTCATCTGAATATACTTAGGCTGATTGGTTTCGCTCTTTTCTACGTCAACGTACGAGCAAAGAGATATTTAATTCCCTGCAAAGACTTGCAATGTACTATCACTGAAACTCGGCAGATGCTGGAAAACGAGATATCTGGCAGACGTCGATCTCTGTTGTCCAGGATGGCGTAGCTGCCATTACTTCAGAAACATGGTACGTGTCATTGGTGGACTGGTATTACTAATAGTAGTAGTGAATGGCGGAGACTTCAGGCAGAAATAGTTCGACGCCATGTCTGACCAATATAGAACGTTACTACTACTGTTCGAACGAATACCAGAAAACTCAGGCAGGAAGTCTAACATTAAAAATTCAATTTTTTCCAGATATTATAAATTACTCAAACTCTTCGTTAAACTAGTATTAATAAATTATCATTAATTTCTATAAATCTTTTAATTACATATATCTTGTAGTTTTAAATTATATATAAAATTAAAAAATATCAATTATACCACATGCATATGACAAGTTACTTTATAAATTTTTTTAAAAGAATATGATAAGTGGAATAATAATAATAATATCTAATATGTAAATAACATAATAATAGTAATAATTACGAATGCCATAATCATCTATTATATTAAACTGTCAAGGAATTAATATTTCAACATACAGAATCTCACTGTTATTCGAAGCTGATAGATGTTCAATTCTAATTCTAATCTAATCAACAATTGCTCCTATACGAAACCCTATATTTTGACAAACAATTTCTACATTCATCCGGTTTATGTGACAACTATCTGTACATCCACAAGCACAAGGATCACATCGATAGGATCCCATAGAACAACCTGCACATTTCCAAATTAATTCAGACAATCACGTCACCATCCATACTCTCGTTATTAAGATCCGATGCATTACTCTTCCCCTCTTGTTTCGCGTTGAATACGTTTCTCTGTGAATTGAAAAAGAAGTACGGAGCCACCCCCGTTCGAAGTAAACAATACGCGCCGAGATACACTAGAATTTTTCTCTAAGTGCTTTCGTCTCTCATTTTTCGGCCTGCTCGACAAAACTTCCATACGAAACACGACTTGAACGTCACGAGACGTGTTCACAACATCGTGGGTTTTAATAATGAGTCGACAGAACAAAATCGTCTTTTCTTTGTGCTTCGTCTGCCCACATGAAACTTTTTCCCCACGTTTCGTCTTAGCGAAAGAAAATCGTACGATCAAAGAGAGTAAGTTTCTTAATCGTGGTTTCACAGACTTTGAAGGATATTTTAAAATAGTGTAAGATTTTTTCAAGTTTAGTTAAGTAACAAAATATGTCTTGGCTAATAGGGTTCTTCTGGATTCAAATAAGATACATTTAAAATATGTGGTTTTTTGAACTGATCGAGTCTGTGTAACTTATATAGACTTTGACGCAAGTATACATAATTGAAATGAGTTTTATGGTCTGGTATAGCAGCTCCTCGTAGAGCCTCTGTTTTCTTAAATTACAGTGATTAAACTAAGATAATTAAGATTTATGGCGATTTTTCTTACACCATCATAATTCGCAGTCAATCAATCTTACGAACCTTAATTCCAACAAATGAATTTTTGTTATTCTTCTTCGTGATTAGCGCACAAATTATAACCATCTGCATACATGTTCCGATAAATATGGAAACTAGGTCCGCACGGAACCCAAACATAACCATATAACTCGAACCGAGGCACTCACCCGTCAGCGTCGCTTCTTAATTAATCATCAAGCAAATTTACTCAGCTCCGGCCGAAGTGTCGGCGATATTCTCGTCCCTATCCTGTGCTATTTCATTTCAAATATTTATCGTTTGGCTCGGCCAATTAATTCGACGACGATCTTCTGACGACGCGTGCCCCCGATGATCCTCCGGGGTGCGATAACGAGCGAATACGTCATCGTGAAGCAGAAACTCGACGAGATAAAACAGTCTGTTCCACGTTGGCGATTGAACCACCGACAAAGGGAGCCTCTCGTTGTTTGGAACTTCGAAAGCGATTTCACCGAGCTAATTTCCCGTCCACTGATTCCTTTAAACGGGCTAGCGTCGCCACTGGAAAAAGCATCGAAGGGATGGATGAAGGAAGAATAGAACTGGAAGAACAGCTCGCGAAAACGAGCAGAACTTCGAATCGAAGGAACTTTATTAAAGTGAAATAGAATATTGAAGCGAATGAATCTTGTTAATTACTGAGAAATGATGCAAGCATTCGACGGTTTAGATTCGTTCAATAATGGTTTAGTTGATTTTCTCCCTTTTCTTGAGTGATAAGTGTGAGGCATTAAAGAGGAAAGTGGTTGGTCGGAGTGCTTTTGAATATTTTATGATTGAAATTTATGGTAATAGGAAATAGAGAAACAAATATTGCTTGAAGTACATATATTTAAATAACATTAGTCATTTATATAATTGAGAATTTTATTATAAATTTTAACATCGTATTATATAGGATGTTAAAAAGGTTAGCATGTTGAAGATTGTTTAACGAAGATATTTTTGGCAGGTTGAATAACTGTCAATTTTACATGGGATATTACATGATATTACATGGGATGTTAAAAAAGGAGGAAATATTTAATCAATATATATAGGTTTCAAAATCAATATTTTTAATGCACAGTTTCTAACCTTAATTTATTTGTTCATATTTGGTTAAATTTAAATCACTAAATATTTGAATTAAAATATAAATGAACTATAATCACTGCGTAAATTTAGATGAAAAAGGTAAAGGTTCTTATCAAACATACTATTGTAATAAATTCACATTATCTTAGTTTTATAGCGGCGTCGTTATGGGGAACAAAATAATTCAAGTCCCAATACATTTTCTGCGAATGGTATTGTGCTCACGAATGAAAGAGAAAATATGAAATGTTTCAGCCCCGAAAATTTTTAATTAGCTAGCAGCTGAGACGAATTGTGTGACAAAATTGAATCACGGAACTTGAATTTCAAAGATTCTTCCGCGGGTCTTGAAAGCTTTAATTGGAATTCTATTCACTCGAACGCTTCCAGTCGCGAGTTTTCTGCCTTGCTTCAGGTACTTTCTTTCCAGATGCTCGAGCAGACTAGGGAAAAAGAGAGAGAAAAAAGAAAAATAAAAAAAAAAAAGAAAAAGGGACGATCCCTTTATCCAAGAGTTCTGCCTTTTTTATCACGTTTAGCCACTTCTTCGTAACTCGTTTAATTTCATTTGAATACATTTGCACGATGGGGAGAGAGTCTTTGGAATATCATATTAAACAACCTCGTACTCGAGCCACTTTTCGCATTAGTTGGAGAGTTGCGTTTAATACGTTTAGCTTTGATGCTTTCACCCAGCGCAGCATGGACGCACGAAACCCGCGCTCTAGTTTATTTGTTGAAAAATTTATTGTTTTGTCTAATTCGTTTGATGTGATTTAATACCAAAGCTCCTTTTCCAGAAATATGCGTTATATCAATTCGATTAATTATTCGCTCCTAATTCTGTATAATATTAAGTTATATATGTGCATACACTCATGAGTTTTAGGATATTTTTTATTTTTAATGCAAACTTCATATTTGATGTAAATGTTTTTTAAATTACGAGCATTTTTTATAAAATATTTAATAGACCAACTACCTTCTTTGTTGCATAACAAATTAAACGATATTGAAAATCATATATTTTTATGATTATTTGTATTTTTCGTACAATTTTAACTCAACAGTGACAAATTGTATCAAATTGAACTTTGACTTTAACTTCAAATGTATCAAATCGTCAGAGCTCTATTCAGAATTCTACCAACCTATTTTTATTTAAAATTTCATTGTCAAATTTCTCACTGCTTAAAATTTCAATTACATGCGTGGTACTTTAAATATTTTAATCGATGTTAAGAAAGAAGGTTTGGGCGAACATGATAGAACCTAGAACACGAGTTCACATTCTATTACAGAATTACGTAATTACATTTACAAGACGACACATATTTATGTAGTTTCTATGGTTGGTGGTTAAATGTTAATTAACTTTAGCGGTAAAATAGAAGCACTTTCCGCAAGATAACCTCTGACAGCTAAGTAGTCAGACAAAGGGAGGACAAGGATCAGCGAACTAAAGTAAAATTACAGGTCTCAAATTGCCCTCTAAATTTTTAGAAATATTTTAAAATATTTTACGTAAAAAATGCTAATTTGGCTACTTTAGTTATGAAACATTTCACTTTATGAAAGGTGTAATAAATTTTTTATAAATGAAAGAATCTATCAGTTGTTGTTCATTGTAACTTTCTGAGCATTCTTTTCTTTTTAGAAATTGTCTGATTTTGATAAAGCTGTCACTTTAACTCTCAGATAATACAGCTTTTGAAACATAAATTTGAATAAAGTTGAATACACAAATTTATGGTGATGTATTATATCTAAAAAGGTTTATTCAGCTATCTTATTTTTCTTAGTATATTATTCGTTTATGTTACTGAAACCTAATTTAAGATAGCATCTGATTAAATCGGCATCTACTTGCTTATTCATAGTATATTACTACTAAAATTAAATGTATGTAATGTATTCATTACTTTCATTCACAAAATATTACTTCATCCTACATTCATCAAAATATTACTTCATTTGAATCTCTTAAGAAATTAATTATCCACTTTATCCCCATCTATTTTTACCTTTTTCCCTAAACTACAATCAAATAAAACATTAAAAATTTAATTTTTAAAAATCCTTTTGTCCTACATCAAATATTCTGATCCCAATCCAATCCGAGAAAAAAGAACTTTTGAAACAAGTAATCGCATGCCCTCGGTGGTTTTTCGGTTTAGTCTGGAAGAGCGTTTTAAATAACAAAAGGTAGTAATAGGAGCGGTAGGGGTAGGAGCTGAAAACTACGGGAAACACGTTCGCGAGATACTCGATTTACTCGAAGATAATCAACACAGGAAGAGACACGGTCGCTGTGAAAGCCTCCAGCTGTATCGCATCCAGAAGCCGCGTAATTATAGGTGCATACACCTAGGTTGCAGTTAAGTCCCCGGAACTGTTCTTGGACGAAAGCTGTCTAAGTTTCCGCGCTGGCTTTCGAAGCACTATTCCGGGTTCCGGTTACGTGGCTTTAATGAGTTGGTCGTCGAGGTGTGTATAATACAACGCACGAAATTACCGATCCCACTTTTGTCATCGTGATTAAGTTGGACTCGAGTCAGCGAATTCGTCCCTCTTCTCTTTTATCTCTTAGTTTGTGACAATTTCTGGAATTACATCGATGATAGAATTCAATTATTATAATAATGAATTTTTAGTTCTTTTTTATTTAATTTCTTTTTTCCTCCTACCTATGTTTTGGTGTAATTATATTGATTAGATGTTCTTCCAAACCACCCAGTACTTCTTAGAGGTTAAAAGAAAGGGAACAAATCGTTCCACTCAAACTTTCCCACTACATAAGGGATCGAAATCCTTGAGGAAATGTTCCAGTCTAGAGAAAATTAGGCTTCTGCCGAGGCAACTGGCCTCAATAATACTTGGCTTAATTTATTGAAGAGGTTCCTGTCTGAGTACAAAACACAATTCATCATGTAGAATTCGATTACTTGACAACCTACTTTTAAAACTTAATCTTTCATTATATACTTTACTTTATTTTAAAACTATACGACTTGCATTTAGAAATAATATATTAATATTATTACATTAATATAATTTACTATATTATATAAACAATATATTAATGATTATTATCTTATTATAATTAAAATATTTATTAAAAATAAATTTTGAATTTTCACTTTAAACTCAATAATATACTAAAGAGAACAGTGTCGACAGTTTAAAATATTTCTCATCTCGGAGAATCGGTATTGATCAGAAATTTATAGCGGTTATTGGCAATAACAACTATCGACCAACTGATAGAGGGAGTTCTGAGTAGTTTCCGCTAAAGGGTATCGCATTCTTGAAAGTCTACACAGAACAGTGAGTCCGGTGACAGGACAAAAGCATCACATGAAAATTGATAGGTAGAATTTTAGAAGGTCTCTTAGTAATTAGGCCAATCACGAGTAAAGCATTCATTGTTGGCTGCTTAAGCGTCCATCTATAGAATTAAATTGAATAATTCGCGAGTCTGTTGTAATATTTGAACATAAATGAGATCGTAGACTGATCGTGTTAGCACGATACAATAGTTTCTCGCTTTGACACACCACTCGCCTGGTATGGTTAAAGTCGTGTACCACGTACGAATTGTTTGCCAAGGGATAATTAAAGAGCTACCAGTAGGAATCAATGATTTATTCTGGGACATTGTACAACTAAATTAACGGAGATCATTCTGTATATAATAGAAACTTCGTAGAACTATACCATATAGCGTCGCGATTTGGAGTTTAATCAAGCTTCGTCTTTGCAGGTTACCAGGTTGTTGGTTCCTGATGGTTTTATTGCACTGTCATAATTATTATTTCTTTCTGCGGTATTTTGTATAAAAAATTTCTAAAATTCTCTGTAGACCTTTTTCAATATTCATTAGTTCATTGTGAAATAGACAAGTGTTACAGTCTTTCATTTTTCTTTTTGTTCCTTAACTGCGTCAATTTGTTTACTCCCAATTTCGTTATTTATATGCATAGTGTTCAATTCCTAAAAAGAAAAAGATTTATTTTTATGAATTTATTTTTCATATGAGGGCAATGAATAATATTTGTATTATTTTTTTTCTTTGTATTTCAATTTATAGAGTTGGTTAATTTGGCGTCTGGAAGACTCTACATCCTAGCACTTAAAAAGAAAAAGTTCCCAACTATCAGAGAATTAAGGCACAGAACTTAGCCTAATATATCAAGGGGCACAGGTATCCATTCATTAAGCACAGAGGAGTAACCAACTCTGAGAGAAAAGAGTGGAAAAGCGTGCCAGTTTTATTAGCCGAGTGAACGAAATTACCTTTTCACGACGCGTGTCTATCGTCGCCGCTCTTAATCCAATCAAACCTCCTCAAAATCCAATTTTCTCGAAGCGTGGTCCCTTTAACGCCACCTACGTCGGGAGTTACTAAAATTCTCTGTTCGACCTTGTTAAAATATGAAAGGACACCCATGCCGAGCAAGGATTATCGACGTACCTTTGCCTCGATACACCTACACACACTTCTTTTTTCTTTCTTCGCTCAGGGAAGTCAGCCAACCCCGATCATATGCTGAATGCAATAAAGCGATCGAAGAACGACATTTCGCTCGATCTCGTCCAAATACCTTTTCTTTTGTAAACTAGAATTAAGGTGGAGGCGAAGAATGGATAAAGGATGAAAGAAAGAGATCGAGATGAAAATTCGCAGCCGGAAAGTTTTTTCAATAAGGAAATATTATCGGATCGAGGATTAATTAACCTTATTCTACAATGTATTGCCTATAATAAAATCTTTATCGAACATTGTTGTGGAAGAATTCCGTTTCAGATCTATAATTATAAAATAAAAAGAATAATTTTTTACTCATTTTGCACGGATGTTTGTGATTCGCTGAAGAATCGAGAAATTAACAAATGAATAGGTAATTGTAAAAAACTTGAAAAGAATTTTTATTAAATAGCCGATGATGAAAATAGAATGGATAAAGTATCAGAAAGAAAGATTAATTATCATGAAAGAAGAGCTTGATTGTTAAGGAAATTCGAAGAAGTTGGATGGATGAAGCGGAAGTTTGAAAAACGAGTATTTGTGGGAAAGAAGGTATCCGGGAGGGAAAAAGGAAGTCTTTTGCAGAAAGATGAAGTAAAGGAAAATAAACTAAAGGCCGCATCGAAACATACATCAACATCAGTAGGAAAAGCTAACGATGGACGAGAAACAAGAGGCAACACAAAGAGGAATAACGTTGGAAGGAAGAAATAAAATGGGAGAAAGATGTTGGCGCAACGTAGAAAGCAAACTAATTGAAAGAAAAGGAGAAAAAGTAGGTGAAAAGTTCTTATAAAGCGATAGAGTAACTAACTAAAATAAAAGTGAACCAAAAATCGAGCGAACGTACAAATAAAACGAATTTATTCGCAGTGTATTCAGGAAATCGTAGTATAAAAGGAATAACTAACCGACAAAGCAAGCTCAAAAAATATAACACGCCGTGCAAAAGATAAGTTAGAATGAGGACGAGCATAATTTAAAGAAAGCGTAAATAAACACAAATGCAAAGCTTGGTTTGTTCTTGAGAAGGATGATTATGATAATATTTGTGAAGAACAATTTCCTCGATAAATTTATTTATGAAAAGTTAATTCTTTTTTGTTGGAAAATAATATTTAAATTGTTCCAAAAATTCTATTACACTTAATTTTGTATATGATTTTTCTGGGACGGTGAAAGATTCTATTATTCTTATATTACTATTATAAAGCGACCGTGCATTTTAAGAAGTTATAATCAATAAAATTTCAGTAAAAGATATTATAGATCACTTTGAACCACTCATTTTTCTTCTAATTTTCCAATTATAATCGAAAGGAAAATCGGCTTGTTCCAGTTGGGTAGGCCACTTTCAACAATGATACAATCAATAATAACATTTTTCATTTACATGTAATACCGTTCGTACATATTAAGATACATACAAAACATATAATTTGATAGACTTGAAATATCATTAAAAAATTATATTCTTCTCGCGTCTTGTTCTATTACTTCATCATCGAATAATTCATTCAGTGCATTCATTAGTTTTTACTTCTCTCGTTAGAATGAAAAACTATAATCAATCACTATTAAATAACTTTCCTTTCTCATGTTTAAGAAGAATCCACATACAGAGAATTAAATAACCAACCAATCATTCATACATTTCATCTGTCTACCTTTAAAGTCTGCATACTCCGCATCCCTTAATTTGCTCAACGCAAATTGGCCCACAGAACCACATACAAAACAAAACGCAATTATAATTACAGAGTGTGATTACGATTTCACCCACGAGATCTCCGGTATCACTATGACAACCATGAATCCGCATTCAAGCAAAACTCCGAAAATCAGTTCCACGAATGGTTCATTCGACTGCGGGCTTAACGCCTGCTTTCTTCCACAACCAAGTACTGTGTTACTGACTCGTGCAAATAATTCCGTTGTCTAATTAAAAGCATCCACACATCCTTGTGGACATATTTTAGGACTCAGCTCGGGGTCACAGATCACAGAGAAGTCACGGATGGTGCACTAGGCCGAAGACACACACCGGACACGATAACGCGTCGTAACTGGTCGTTAATTAAAGGCAACGGGGGACAGGATGCTGCCACTCAGGAAAGTCGATCATATCATTTCCATCAGATGTCGTTGGCGAAGTTTGATCTGGCACCTCCTGTCGTTTTATTTCACCGGCAAAGAAAATATTGGCAAAGTTTTCGTTGAAAACGCGCCATCCTTCCCGTTCGCATAATCTCTCGCGGACGATTAGATAAGCAAACTTCATAATTGATCTCTCCTTTCTGTTAGCTCTCAACCGGAATCGAAGTCGAACTCGCCAATGACCAACGGGTCCCTTTGGACAAAATTAAATTCCGACGATCAATACGAAATGCGAAATGAATTTGCTAGCTTCGCGCGTCTCAACTCGACATCGACAAGGGTTAAAAATTGTGGCATGCTGGAAATTGAATTCTATATTGGTTCGAATTGATATTCTTATTCTTTGTTTGTCTTCCTAAGTTTTTATTGGTTACGTGTGTTTATATAAGATGAGCTTGATTAATGTGTGAAAGGAAACGTGTTGAGACTTATTTATTACTATTTCTTCTGAGTATCCTTCTCTGTTTTAAAATAAACGGCGATAGGAAAGTTATATATAAAGGGAATTTAATCAGAACGAAGAAGGAAACTGTGTTGCATGTTACATGCAACTTGCTGTTTCTTAAGTGGATCATTTCTATGAACCACACGTTCAACAATGACACAGTTAAACATTGAAACTTTCACTGTTTAATCTAGCTAAAAGTCTGTCAGTAACACGAGTCTAAAACTCGTAACAGTTAAGTGAATAATTTAACGTGAGTGCGGGAAGTTTACACATTGCCAAAGAATTTCCTTGTTCTATGCTCGGTAAACGTTAATCTTTTATTAAGTAATCTCTTTTAAAATCGATTTCCTCTTAAAATTCGCAAATCTTTCAACTGCGACGAATAAAGGTGAAATAAATTCCATTATGAATTGAGCCATTTTTTTTTTTTGTTGCCTGCGTTAAAATATGTTATTAACTAATTATTTGTTCTATTAATAACATTTTAAGGTAACTAATCACATATGGTTTTATATACAACATAAGATATAATATAAAATTTGTATATAATATAATTTGAAATGACAAAAAATTGAAACTAAATAAAGCAAATCTTGCAGTACCAATATTATCTAAAAATTAAATATAAAGGATTCTCTTATAATAAATTTAATCAATATGTAAATCGAATTGAGAGGGACTAAAATACAAAGGTCTAGAGATAATCCTTGTCGTGTTTATTTGTGTGCAAGTCCAACTTGATCGATGTAATTATCAAACAGCTGTCGTGGTATCAATGTCTGGCACTGTAACTGTTGCAGTTGCTCAAACTTTCAAGCCCTTTGGGCTAGAATTCCTGCACCTCTAGCAAGAGCTTGCGATCGTCGGCGAACTTTACGACATAGCACGGAAATACGGTTGAATTTCCACGAAGAATACCAACAAGCTGGTCCCTGTTATTATACTTTCACGTTCTGGTTATTACGTTTGTCACGCCGGATTATTTCGGTACACGTTTAACGTTCGTTCTCGTGCATTTCATGTTGCTTTTTATTCGTCGCGCCTCCATTAATTGCCACGAGAAGGAAAATGTATTTCTATAACCGAAGAAACGTACGTACGGTTTTAAGTTTCTAATATTCTTAAATTCTTAATATTTTTAAGAATTAGTGTTTCATAATATTTAATCGCCAATTTCATATATTTATCTTAAACTTTGAAATTATTTTTACTTTTATTGAAAGAATATTGATAAACATTTCAGAATCTTTTCGGATTTTTCGAAAACCTAGAATAGTAGAAAATGGCCTTGAACATAAACGATTTAGCTTTTGTTATGACGCGAGACGAAATATATTTGTGATTTTTAGGGAATTAATTAATATGATTAACAATCTTTTATGCGAATTAAATTTAATCCGTTGAATAAATTTCGTAAAAAAATAGAAGATTGTAAGAGAGTGGGTTTTTCAGTTGTTTCTTTTATTTCTATATTTATTCATTGCATATCTTTCATTTTTATTGCTGACCAGGCTTAATTATTCTCAGAAGTAATGACTCTGCAGGTAATTGAGACTTACATCGACGTTATAGTGAAGATTGAACTATCGATAACTAATTTGACAATAACGAGAGATAGATTTGACAGATAGTAACGAGAGTATACTAATATGCTGCAGGCATAATTTCATTCCGATTAGATAACTAACACTGACGAAATTTCCACAAATTCATTCACTGTTTGGATCATCACTGAATTGTTGCGTGTGTCGCGCAATATTATTTTGTAGTAAATCAAGGATGCCAATGCTAGACGAAACACTTATTTTATTACAATAGAGATTTCATTAAGGTTTAAAATATAGTCCCAATGTTGTAATTAAAATAATTTTATTGTATTTAAGAAAACAAAAAAAATATTTTGTAACTTGAATTCTATTTATAATTTGAATATATTTGAAATATTTTGTGATTTCTTTTAGTGAAAATTGATATTTTTATATAATAGAGATTTAATCAGTAAGAAAATAAATAATTTTCATATGTTAAAAACATTTTTACTTTCGTTGCATATATCGTCCTCTTCTAATTTATAACATTAACAATAATTATTAACACCAGTGTAATAATATACTTGATATTCTACATCGATAGCAGTTCAATTGGCTAAGAAAATGATATTTAAAAAATAACACAAATTTAAACAAAAATTGGCACGCAATGAACAATATACTTATTCATCCGTAAAGTAAATAGTGCTGAAACTCTTTTGTGATTCTTCTAAAACAATTACATTTTACAATTCGTTAACCATCAAAGACACAATTTAACACGTCAGAAATTTTTCGAAAATCAGGTTACATATTGAAACTTTCAGTACATTGCTGAATGAACTTCGTTCGTGCAACAAAATCATTCAAGTAGATAATTCTTCAACCATTTTAACCGATCCTGTCGGTAAGCTTTTCACCCTGTATGATCCCATTGAAAATCATCGAACCCGTACTATAGCGCGAAAGTTTTAGCTTAAATCGTCCGTAAAGCATTCTCGATAATGACGCAAAATACACACCGTGATGGCGAAGATGTTCGACAAAAAACTTATTAGCGAACTAACGCCGGTGACTCGGTTTCGATGCGCGTCGCCAGGAAGTTAGTTCAAACCCTCCGGCCAGAAGTTGTATACCGTTGCGACAAGATTGACGATAAACTTGGAGAAGTTGCCAGCAGCAGGTTTGCATCTAAAGTTCTTTTCTCGAAGAAGAAACACAGACATGGAACTGATCTAATGACTATTAATTCAGGAATAATGTAACAAGAAGTGCTATTACGGCGATTTTCTGAATATTGCAATTAACTTCTTTTGTATTGAAAAGAGAATCTTTCTATTTTTGAACGAATTTTTTATGTTGTCATTATGACCTATATGAATCTACAGGCTCTATAAATAGACAAAAAGAAGATGTCATACGAATCTTTTTAATTTTTCTTTGAATTCTTTTATCCTTTCAATTATGTTATCATACATGAAAGAAGAGAAAAGAACATGGAGAGAAATTTTTACAATTTTTTTCTGTACGAGCACTTAAAATTAGGCATTCTATGCAACTCGCGCCAAAAGTGTAAAATGTTTTCATAATAAAGATGCAAATATTTTATAAGTAAAACTCATCGTTTCAATACGTTATTAATTAAATAAATTAATTCAAAAGTAATCTACACTGCAGCAGCCATTACGTTACGATTTGCAGTTTGATGAGCTAAAAGCTGAAACATAGGAAACGTCGTAATAATATCATTTGCAAAACATTCTATTATATTGTACATACATATAAATTGTGTTTTATACATGGCGATCGGTTCAATTATTGGTGTCTTCAATTGTAATGTATGGGCGTTTCATAATGTTATGGGAACAATTTACCATGATGGATCACCATTATCGACCAAATTATTGTTGAACTGCTCTTCAAAAAAGGAGTTTCAAAAAGAGTTCACATAATATTACCTAAATTTTAGAAATGTACTAAATATGTTTGTAACTTTTAACACAAATTCTTTCCGAAAGAAATGTCCGTAAAATACAGTGCAATAAAATTTCGAATGGAAATTCTAATTTTAACTTTTGAATTTTGAACGATTTTAAAAGCAAAGTGACACATACATATGAATATAAATTTCATAATAGGCGTGGAAATTTTAGTGAAATCTTTAAAAATGTATATTTTTTGCGTCGGAAGATCATAATAATTTTGTAAGAATTGTAAAATAAATAATCGTGTTGTAAACTGTGGATTTATTGAGCGTGTCAAGAGTATCAATTTTACCGGATGATCGTTCGTGATCCTATATTAATTAACAATCGCATTAACGCGTGATACAGTTTAATTTCCGGAAAGAAGTGACCGATAGATGGACAATTAAACCTGATCCATAAATTGCTGTGGGAAACAAGCGACAACCCATTAAATCTCCTAATGAGACGCATTACGTGCGACGAAACCGTGGCACCATTATTGCCAATAAAACAACGTTACGTTTGATCGTAAAACAACGAAACTTCGACGCGGTCAAAATGTTTATTAATTTTCTGAATTTAATCAGTTTATAATATTTAATCAGCGGAATTATGGAGACACCTTTGATCATCTATTCGGAATTACGTCATTACGTGGTTCAATTGCAATTTAATATTTCTACATACATAGATGTTTTACATTGCTGCGTGAAATATTAGAATTCAAAATGTGTTCAAACGATACCTTATTCAGAGTTCAGAATATAATATTATAGAAAATTAATAAGCAATTTATATTTTTGATCTTTTAATGTTATGTAATATAGATTAATACAACGGAACTTGCGTAAAATAGTTCATTGTTTTTATCCTTATTCAAAAGTATAAAATTCGCGTAACATATTGCTAGATGTTTCCTGCCCATTATATTAGGTCGTCCGAAGAGTTTCTTTCGTTTTATAAGGAAATAATGGATGCACAACATTTTCTGTTTTAAATTGTTTTATTGAATTACGTATGATCCATTTTGTTTTATCAAGATAAAAATTACAACGTTTAACAGATTAGGTTTCTCGTTTGTATAAAGATGCATCGTTGTAAAAGACGTGTCTGTAAAAGAAAGACATTTTCCGGATAACCGAATACATATATTCACTTTCTCCATATATAAAGGACATCTATATAAATTTCAAAAATACCTCCATACACAAGCGCGAGATCTAAAAACGATGTATGTCGTACGTTTATCGTAATCGAAGAGGATTTAGGAATTTGTTCAACACCTTGTCAAACGCGAAAATTGTCCGACTGGCCGATATCTTACGCGCTTACACTATTTCTTCATTGAGAGTCGGCATGTCGAAGCAGAACAAAATTTCCAAAGCCATTCCTATGGATCTAATCAAGATTAGATTGGGTTCATAGTGTTCCTCGTGTATTGATAGCGGATCGCAGCCGATAGACCAATCTGTGACAGAATAATTGTCAATGTAACAGCATACTAATACAGATGCTTCCGTTCTCGATATCCACGCGTTTCAAATGCCATTAACGAGAATCAGTTGAACGGCGGTCTGTTAAGCGACGAGCCTTTTTTACAGGATTTCTCGTGTCCAGACGAGAATGGCTGCTAATCCCTTGTTAACCGTCAACTAAAATGCAAACTAAATGGTTGCCTGGAATTGAAATTATATTTGAGTCATCCCACACTTTCATATTTTTTATTTCATGTTTTAAAATGTTTCTATGTTAATGTTAGAATTGTCTGTCAGAGTAGTAAAATGGATCAGTTTTTAAGTAATTTTTCATAAGATGCATTTTTGGAAATTTAAGTTGTATACCATTCGTATACGCAAACAATAGCGTGATACTACTAATTAAACAAACTTATATATCTTTTTCTTCAAATCTGGATTTACTATATAGCTCTTCTAATATGAGCAACCATCCAAAATAAATGAAGGATTACGAAAAAAAAAAAATGAAATCCTGTGAATAATTAATACATTCTCAAGAGAACATTACGTTTGATGAAACCAACATATTGTCATTATTATAGCTAATGTTTCGTACACGAGATGAATTACGTTATTTGATTTATTATGTAATAACTTGTAATTAGCATACGTGCATGTGTCAGTGCGGATTAATAAAACGAAAAATTTCTATAGCACGTCTTGTACCGGATATTTAGCAACCTCACAAGCGAGAATTTATTAAAACAATATTAAAATTTATATACGCAAAGGCTGGGTAATACGTTGTAGTTTATTACATATTTCATTAAAACATTATATCATGCATACATATTGTTTTATATCACAAATTTCATAACAGTAAAATACTAATAGACCCATTGAGAACCAACGTTGTGTTAGCATAATGTCTAATTTACAATTTTTTTTTCTCATTATTTTTATTACATTTAAATTCTATAATTTTATGAAGTTAAAGGAATTAAAATATCTATAACACATTGCGATATAAATTCCTTTTTGAATGATAGAAATATTTTTAGTTAACTCATTGCACATTATAGTGATTCTAATTTGTCAGGCATATTGGATTATATATAATCTCTTTGTTTTAAGTTATTATTATCGTAATTCAATCTATTGGTTGCTAAATATCACCAGTTTCTGTACATGCTGTTTATTCCCTTGTGTAAATAATTGCATTTATGTTAAAAATTGCATGATTTCTATTCCCAACGTTCTTTCTTCATTTTGTCGTTTGTACAGGTAAATAAAATTATATTGAGAAAAAGATTAGAGAAATGCAATTCCAAGGAATAAAAATGAAGAGTAATTTTGTTATATTATCATTAATTATAGATATCATCGCAGAATAAATGCTAAAAAATGTATCGAGTCATTCAGATTTGTTTATTTATATATTATTATCTTTCTATAGCTTTGTCTTGTCACAGTCCTAAAAATGTAAAATAAGTTAGATATTCCATATAACATTTATAACTCTTTCCAAAATACTTAAATTCTTTCTCACTAAAAAAAATTGCTTTTTACTTTTTTACGACTTCAATTCTTTTATAAAATTAATATGTAATATATAATGCATATTATTCCTTTTTCAATTTTACGTTATGAGTTATAACATACAAAAGCTAAATAATGACTGTCCGAAACCTTGTAGTTAGACACTGATTATCGCGCCAGCCCAGTTACGTAACCAAATATTTGAGAATACATTCGAAACACCGACATTATCTGGCCGCCTGTGCAAATCACGAGAAGTGCTGATAGCGTTCGCGTTTTAAACGTTTGCCTACAGTATGTCATGGGAATAGTTTCACGTATGCTGTGGTCGCGTCGAACTTTCTATAAAAATCAGTCTCCGGAAATCTTTGTGCGAAAAAAGTAACAAATATTTTAGTTTCGAAGCTGGTCGCGTGTCAGTCAAAGAACTGTTTCTTGTGTATAAGTTTGGATCTGGGAAACTTTAAACAGAAGTGAGTGAAAGTAATATGTCTACATACTTTTCTGTGCGTACGTATTTGAACAGTTACGTATTTGTGGCTTTTGCATAAACATTTTACGACCTTAATTTTTTTAATGAATTTATTATATTATCCTATAATCTTGATATTATTCTTAGATTAAGTAAGAAATATTTATTAATAGACAATGTTGATAAAGTCACTGTACAAATCGGTAACCAAAAACGTAAATAGACTGAAATCATCAGCACGCATGCATCGGTCTGATCTCATGATTATCAATCTCAAATGGTTGATAACCACCTAAAAGTACAGAAATATATACGAAACTTTATAAGAAATAAACATATCAAGATAGCACAACGAAGAAGTAACAGAGAGAATAAAATCATCTGAAACTTCTTTTTTATCATCTTAGCACTCATACATTTTTATCACCTTGATGATGATATGATTCCTACATGTACGTTTTCTCTTACCTATCCCTATAATAAGTTTACCAATATTATTTGTTATAGTAAATATTGCTTAATGTTGGCCGAAAATGGCAATAAGATTGTAGGGCAGCATAATAAATCCATAAAAGAAATTAAGGTAGATATTTATGCGAAATTCGCAAATATCTAAATATTCAACTACTCATGGACGGGAGATAGATAAACTGCAGTGAAAATGGATGATTGCAATGTACAGGGATTTCATAGAATTTCTTTCAAAATTGTCTCAGTTTTGGGTGCTCCAAGCCCGAAGGGAAGTGAAGTGCGGTAATAGTATAATTTGCAAATTAAGTAAAACATATTTCTATTAAACAATTTATTAAGTTGTTGCATACATAAAATCACTAAATTTTTAATAAAACTTCCAATGTTGCCAGTTTCATTGAAAATAATATTTTTTATTTTATTGAAATTTATTAATTTCGTGTTAAACAAAACATAGGATACGGATGTATTTTCAAGTAAAACTTAAATGATTCTTGAACCGATATCGACCAGTTTTAAGCACTGAAAGTTGCTAATTAGAAATCTCGAAATTTCAGAATATCGTCTGATCGCAAACAGGTATGAATTCTAGTGAAATTTCTGGATCTAACTGTTTAAATTCAGATATACATATATAATATGAAATTGTGAGCTTTCACTAACTTCACTAAACTTTTTGAAGGAAATGGAATATTTTCTTTATTCTTATTAAAAATCTACTGAAAATGTCCTGAGTAACATCTATTTTTCTTCTTCTTATCACAACGTGATCTGAAAAAACAAAAGAATTCGCTTTTAAAATACAATGCAAAGAGAATATATTATACGGTGTAAAAATAGCGCTTAACGCAATTTAATTGTTCAAAAGCATAAAAAAATATTGATTCTATCAATATCGCGAACGAAACGTATACGCGCGGCTCAAGTTTCTTCACCATATCGATGACGATTCGAAATGTCGCGGTAGATTATTCGCTGATTCTCATTAAAATTTCCTCGCGTCGACAGAATAGCGCTGCACAGAGACCTCGTTTGCGTAAATCAGTGTCCTCGAAACGATCTGGCAAAGAACCGCGATAAAGTGCCTCGGTTTTCTAAATCAAATAAAAGGAGGCGTCAGATTCGTCGCTTGTAAAGATCGTAAGTTTGCGTTTTATTATTTATATGTACGTTTAGAGAGCTTCAGTGTAATTTCATTCGATTATTAGAATAATTATAATATTATTAGAATATCAATCAACAAATAGCTGGAGACTATTATACAATTGCAAAACAGGCATCATTTCAGTAATTCTTTTATACAATATTTATTATTGGAAGAAATCAATTCAAGTCGGTATTCTTTTCTATTTTTCTTAGTCGAGGAATTATATTTATAATTTTTCACTTTTACCATGCAAGTAAAGTTGCATAAAGAAATACTTGAAAGTTGAACAAAGAAAAATAAAAGCGACACAAAAAATTAATAAAGATATAGTTTCCGTGGCTGTTTCGCAATGATAGATAAAATATTTAAACATGGGATAATACTTAGTACCATATCCAAAAGTCAATTTACATTCGATTGTTCAATTTCCATTTTATTTTTAAAGTTCACATATTTAGATACATAGATCACATATTAAATATAACATAGATGTTTTTTTTAAACAGAAACATTGTATCTTGAGCATTCGACGCATAACTTGACACGCACTGCTTCCGGATCATTCCCACGACAATCACGACCCCCCGAATTTGACGCTCGCCGATAGAAATCTAGAGATGCCGTGCCGTCTTCGTGGATGTTCTTACCTAGACACAATGCATACCGATCACGAAATCCACGTGTATGTCACGTATTTCTGCGGCGCGAGTGACAAAACCTCCGTGCCGTGTGCTGATGTATAATACGCGAACTTTGAATTTCCATTCCCATTGGCATTCACGAAGCGTGAGGCTTCTCTGAAAAATATCCGTTCGCGGCCTGTCTGAGCACTGAAAACCTGTCGAAAGTGCGGAGTATCAGTATCTCCTTTACCGGACCATCGATCCGTGAAAAACACGGGGTGAACGACACGTCGAACGGGTTATCGACGGATCCCCCGCGCGCCGGACTCTCGTTCCTCGTTATTTCAACTCACCACGTCAGGGAAAACCCGTCGCGTTTTACGGGCCTGTTCCGATTGTCCAACAATGACACCGAACGAACTTTGTTTAATGTCTGTCCAACTTCTGACATCTTTAAGATTGTTAAACTTTATAATCGCAGTATTTGTATGGCGAATAGTGGAAGGAATATATAGTTTTATTAGTTTATTCAAAAAGATGGATTTGACGAGAGGATTTTTTAGTATTAAAAATACCATTTCTATGTTTTGCTATCTAAAGATCGTTGGATTTTATCGTTGTTGAATTTTGTTGTTGTTAAAGGTTGTTGAATTTTAAGATCGGAGTATCGAAATAGTGGGATGGATATGGTTTTATATATTTTATATGTTTGGTTCTTTGAAAAAAGTGGTTTGAATAGGAGGATTTATACTATACATATTTATGAAAGAATTTATATGGCAGTATATGTATAAACAATTTATAATATACGATTTTATAATACATTAAAGACAATATAACTTGCATAGAAGTATTAATATTTTATTCAATATATAGTATGTTGGTGAATACGTTATTTTTTTTTGAGAATTTGTATTAAAGTAACATATGAGATGTTATTCAGTTTATTCCAAATATGTATACGAATGAGGCTAGTTTTTTTGGAACATCCAATAAATAAATTCAGAAGTCAACTATTTCATGAAATATATAAAAAAGTAAAAAAGGACGAAATTATTATTGAAAATGCCAATTAAAAATTTTAACTCAACTAGCGGGAAAATAATATATAATCTATCCTAATTACAGAATTCACTATGCACACATTAGAAGAAAATCTATTGAGTTTAGTTCCGAAATCAATAATCACGTTGAAGTATCGTCAGAAATTGCCACATGAACTTCATTTAATATTTATTAAATGACGTACACTATAAAAACAATGTTAAATAAATTAAATTTAGGTGTGTCCTGAATAAAATTCAGCTTTTATTTAATGTACAGCTTCCAATTTGTAAATTCATTCTGTATACTTTTCTCGATATTTTCTCTGATAACAAATTTTCTACGTATGCTCTATCACTTACACAGCACCCTTGTATACTCGCATTGATCGCAACATGCATAATAATACGACGCAATTACAATTTGGTGGAGGATTACATTATACATCATGTTATTCCCAATACTCATGTAAATAATCCGTACTTACGAATAAATCACAGTTACCTTGGCAAGAAATACGCTATCTGTAAAATAAATTAACCGCGATTCGATTACCTTTGTATTAAATTTCATTTCAGTATTATTCGCGAAATCGAATCTGATAATCATATGTAAATACTGATTGCAGCATATAATGTTTTAAATAAAATATAAATATTTATAAAATGTTATAAATACTTTATAAATATTTTTAATAAAATATTATGTTGTAAAAAAATGTGCGCTGTATTACAATTTTCTTGATATTATTTCTATCGCATTTGGGTAAAGATTCAGCTAGATTGTCGGCTTCTTGTAAATAACCATACGAGGAATGGTCGATATAACTTATTGGCACTTACTTGTGCATTGCCTTTTTTCACCCCTTCTTGTTTCATCTGGACCAAACTCCTCTATTCATATATTTCTCGCGTATACACAGTGGACACACGAACGAACAAGTTTAAATCGGTCGGTATAGGAGCGAAAGACTCGCCCCTAACACCTACAGTTATGCAAGGGATGATTATGTTCGACAACAATGTGGCTGATGTTACTACCAGCAGTACGATGTCACCGATTAATTGCACCACAGTAGTCTACGCCTTTCCGGAAGAGGATCGTGTCGTTGTTGGATATATCAATGAATGGATCAATGCCTATTCGTTTATATCGAGTAAGTATCGAGGTACACTTTGTACCCTTTTTCTCGTTCGATCTGTCGGTAAATCTACTTTATCGGTTCCACTCACTGGATTTTGTTTTCCCACTCTACTTTTTGACAAGTGAAAGATACTGTGTGGGAAGATGTCGGTAAAGGAAGAGTACGTTCTTACCGGATGTTGGAAAAATAGTTAATTATCGGGATATTACCTGTGATCGACAATTTATTATATCTGAATTGGGTAATAATCCTTTATACTGACTATTGATAATATTACTTCCTTTTGTACCATATATGGTATATGTTAACCAATGTTATGAAGATATTATTTTTATGATATCAAATAAGAAATTTAATAATAATGAAAAAGATTGAAAATTATAGAAATGATTGTACGCCTAGATAATGAACTTTTTAGTGTATTTATTTGCATCACGTAGAAAAGCGAAAGATAGTTGAAGACCATAGTAGAAAAACACAGTAGTGCATTTCATTGCTCGAAACAGCGATTCATTTATGAGATTTGCAGTCTAAAGGATTGCGCATTTGTGTTTGGCATTGCATTTAAAACAGTAGACAGAATTTTTAGCAAATTTGCATGCAACTTGAACCTTCGCAAACCTCCTATAATTTATTTCCATTTTACTTAAATACTTAAACTGTATCATTATATTTTACTCGATTCGTTTTATATAGAAAATCAAGAAAAATTCTACCTGTACATCATAGTGTCGGTCACAGCCGGTATTTTAATTTTCCTGGGCTTGGTAATTGGACGACTTCTTGTCAGTCGTCACCGTGCAAAAAGAGATGCGAAATTCCATGCAAATAACGAAGCGCTTCCAAATGGATTCACCGATGACATTTCGGAGATCGACGCGGATATTGATCTTACCACACCGGTGCCAGTTCCAATGCAAGACACAAGGTTCGTAACCCATTTAATTTCTTTTTCAAACAAGTCAATGTATTCGTTCAATATAATGTTCTTTATATGTCAAAGATTTTTATCAATTATGGAAATTCTGGAATTTTAATGTTTAAATTGTAGTATTAACGAACTGTTTTATATATACTGTACATATTATATATAATAGATATATCCTCATCTTCAAAATTTCAATATAATTAATATTTTCAAAAATTAAATAAACGTCATATAAATCAACTACTATAGATAATTACTATTAGATAAAACCAAATAAAAAAAGCGAAATTTCTAAATTAACTAAATTCTTTTCAGGATTCCAGAAACTCAACTAGCCGAGAGGCTTCACGGCGATCGCTACTACGCGGAAACCAGGATACCAATGTCGCCCACCCCGATGCACCCAGCGCCAGGACACTACCCTGGCAACACAGGTGTCAGGGTGGATCTAGGTAACCACATGGTGGGCACAGATAGCCTCCATACGATTCTACGTCCAGAAAATCCACGGAGCATGAGCACGAAAAACTATTACTACGGCTGACAGGAGGAAGGGGGTGTCCCGCGCGAGGGACGGCCCCCGTCCTTGAGCCCGGTACCAGAAGTGAGCACGCGGAAGTACTGCTTTTAATCGAGAAACCGATTTTCTATGGAACGGCAAACGAAGCCGCTGTAAAAAGCAGGCGTTCCATACTAACGAACGTTAACTCGTCGTCGATTGGAATCGTTGTTTCTTCGACCGAAAATCAAGGAGGCCTTCGTCTTGGTACCGGAAACGAGCACGTGGTGGTGACCCTCTTTTCGTATATATCATCATTTCTTTCTTCTCCGATATGGAACTTTCAAAAGAAACGGGAAAATTTGATGAAAAATTCGATTTCTACGAGACAGAAATCAGAAGAGAATAGAATCGTACCACAGTTTCCTTGAAGATTATTTCAATTGTTGTTTTCAAGAAATATTTGTGGTTCGTACGCTTTTAATACTGGAATTGACGGTATTTGATCCGTGTAGATCAACCTCGTGAAACAGATGGAAATTTAGTTGGATGCTGAGCGTTGGGAGTGAACAAACTTGTTATCTTTCGTCGTGGAATCATTCTACGCGTGCCGCTGCCCGACACCGGAATCGAATGAGAGCTCGGCCAACGAGGTGGGAACTTTAGCGAGAGCGTTGTAAATACGACGTCGGTGTACTGAGAGTTTCACCTATTTCTATGGAAATTCTAATGAGAAGCTCTGTTAGAAATAAAAATTCATTTGAATGAAGATTCCTTCAGACACCGATCGAGGACAGGTATATTAAAAAGAGAAAACCCTTATTGTTTGTTGAAGATGATGTTATTGAAAATAGTACTGTTTTTGATAAAAAAAACTGCGATTATAAAAGGCTGGATTATCGATTAGGAAGTATAAGTAAATACGTTGAATGTAAATGACGGAAATAGAACGTTTTTACGCGGGCAGCATCCGTTTTTGCGATCGATACCGAAAGTAAATATCTGCAATGTCGTCGTGTAAGATGATTATGATTGTAAGTAGATTTTGATATCTGAATTGGATAAAAAGAATTGTGAGAAGTGGGGGGAAAGGAAGAAAGTAACAATCGATACTGGAAAAAGATTTATTCTGCTCTATAGTTTAGGACTCAACCCATACAGCACAGAGACGCTTTATGGATGTTTTAAAGAAATCTAATAATGTCATTTCAAATATCTCAAAGATATCTTTCAATGCCTTAAAGAAGAGATTATCATCTTACACCAAACTTTTCAACATATTTACTTATTTTATCTTACTGAGAAGAATAATTATATTATTAATACTTATATTACAATAATAGCTATTTGTAAGACATCTTTAGGTCGAAACATTCGGACAAACTTATAAAATGTTCAGATTAAGTCACAAGACATTTAAATATAAAATGAACGTAGAATCAATGTCTTTGAAAACTTCGTGTGCTGTGTGGGAATAATTATTTAATTTGCGATTGAATTCTGATATGTTTCAGTTTTCTACATGAGAAAGCTTAATAATGAAAAACAAATAAATTTATATAAATTGGAATTATAATTTAACGGGATAAGGAATTTTTGATCATTTCTTCTATTTTTAAAGTCAATAATTAGAATTCTATATCATACAAATTTTCTGCGTGAATTATTTTCATTAGTAGATCAAGATTGAAATATTTTAGTAAGAATTTCACGAAAATGAAAAAGAAGTATCACTGCCTATTGAACAGTAATAACAATAATAACAAATCTGCAAAAAAGGCGGATCAATATCCTATGTGTACGTACAATAATTTGTCATTCAACAATCAAGTTTTTCTAACGAAAATCGCGCGCACACTTCTTTAAAAGAAAAAACAATACATATCTGCGCCATCTGTGTACAGCAATAAACAATCGTAACTTTTTCCATTCGAAAAATCATTTCTCCTTGTCGAAAGATCGAGAAGACTGTCTAAAAAATATATATCACTGCCTAGTCGATGAGAAAATGAAATACGGGTCCTTTCTTGTTAACCAGATTTTTTTAGATTTTTATTAAACCGGACTATTTTACCGACGTTGTCACACTTAAAGATGATTCATGTGATAGGAACAAATGTTGATAGTGTAGTGGTCATGATAATCATTTTTCTAGTACGAACTTGTAGCATATTTCTCTTGTTGGAAAGAAAAAATAAAAGAATAGAAAATTATGTGTGGCTCAAAATATTAATTTATATGTTAGTATTTTCTTACGAATTCGTCTATAAATTTTATGAATAATTAAAAGTTGCTTCAGAGCTAACATGAACTTTACAAATATGGCTTTGAATTAATTTAATGAATTTTTACTATGAACACATTATTATGTTTTAGCAGATTATATTTAGAAATAACTTCAAAATTATAATTCTTTCTAAGCATTAATGAAAATTTCATAATTAAGTATTTGAGCGACGCATAATATCATCGTCATCTACAATGAAGACATTTACATTATCAGTCGGTAGTATTGTTTAGATTTCTCTTGATTAAAGCTCAGTGCACCGGAATGAACAGTCAGCGAGGATCAATATTGCAATCGATGGACGAACGAAAACAACACGATCGAACGACACGAATCGACGATCGATCGATCTTCCTAGAATAACATCAATCTGTAATTAGCACCATAAGAATAATAAAAAATGAACCAAAAAAGTGAATAAAAAGAAAGGACGGCAAAGAAAACAAGAACCATGTGGATCGAACGCTTAATTTCTATCTAAATTGATTGAAATCGAGATTTACTATGATCGATAGTTAACCATGTATTTCTAAGAAAACAGGAAATCGATCGATCTCAACGAAGTTACAGCGGTTTTGTATCTCAAATACACGCAACCAGAAAAAAAAAAAGAAAAAAAGCAAATAAAATAAAACGCACCGCGAAACGACTTTTATAGAGAAACGATCTGTATGTATATCACGCTGTAAATAGAAACGATGTAATTTACGGTAATTGTTAAGAAATTCAAGCAAAGAGAGAGAGGGAAAGAGAGAATGTGTGTTGTATGTAAGAGAATATTGTACCTAGATCGAAAGTGTAATGTAATCGGAGATTTCGTAGTCGACAACTTACTCTCTGTGCCATTATATCGATTTTACGAAGGAACGAAAGCTTTTAGTTGTATTTTTAATTAATCGATAATAGGTCCTTCAACTAGAATTTTTTATAGTTCGAAAGAATTAACTTTATTAAGTGAGGATTCACAGTGCCATTTGTTCTCGCATATGATATTAGGTTCATTTTATTTAAATGTAAATCGACGTTTATTTTAAGATGATAGTATAAGTGATAATTATTCATTTGTACATTAATTCTTACGCTGTATGTTTGCACACTCATCGGGGCGCTATCACAAATAACGGGGATACAGTATATTTAATATTTAAGAATTGTAAGGTTAACATTCTAGTAATTGAATAGCTCATTGAAGTTGCGTAACGAGAATAGCGCGAGAAACAAAAATTTCTTATATGCTTGTATACTTGTATTTAAGAAGGAAAATGTAGATTATATAAAATCACATCTTACTTGGAAAAAAGTGATTTTAGGTTCTCACATTGGTTTCTTTATTTCTTACACTCATGTGTTAAAAACTCAGGTTTTTAACGTCTTAAAATTATATATAAACCTTTATGCTTTAGTATTCTGTATAATTGCATACATTTTGAAATGTTCTTTTCGATTAAAATTCATATTAAATTTCGTTAACTTTCTTTTACTTTACCAAAACATTCGTATTAAAGGTACAAGAGATGAAAATGAAGCATTATACGTATTGACAATAACGGAATTAAAATAAATACATTTTGATCACAGAGTTCAATACGCCAATTTCAATTCAAGCTTTATTTCTATCATCGAAACATATTTCGAAAAAGATGATTCTTTCACGCGACTAAGCGGCCGACTATAACAATGTACCCCATAACAACAATGGAACAGCTCACACAACTTTTCGTACAACAAACGATTTTACAACTGGTTGAACAATAGACCATGCAATATACAATAATCAAATATCTGTACCAAACAATTTTTTTTGATTCTTTGATTTGATTCTACCAAATGGCTTACTTTTGGTGGCTATAAACTACCATAATATACTAAAAAATGGAAGCGTAGAAAATAATTATTTACTAAATACATGGTATAATAAGAAAGAAATATAGACTCTATGAAACAATGATCAAATTTCTGTTATTTTTCATTCTTAACTATTAAAATTCAAGATCGTTTGAGTTATTTTGAGTTGTGATACTTTTTACTTGATGTGTGTTATGTTAAGTGCCTATACGATATCAATGAGCTAGTCAATTATTCATTCGAAAGGCATGCGAAGAAATCCGCGTTATTCCGCTGATTAGATCGCGCGGTGAAGATATAATCTGCCATGGCCGTGTTTTTAATTGGTCTGGCTTAATTAAGCCACTCGTGCGGGATTGTGGTGAGTCGCACTGGAAAATTCTAATTGCTGGAAGAACGCTGGTTCTCCGCCCTTTTATTCTCACTTCTCAAATATTTCGCGCTTCTACACGTTCTTTCTTCCATCGCTCGATCCTCTCATATTTTTCAACCTGACAGGATTTTCCACTTTCTTAAAAATATGAATTCTATTCCGATTCATCGTCATGAAAGTTCAATAAGTCGATTAGACACTGGTACAGATGGATTAACAAAAACTCTGTTGCGTATTTAATTAATATCTATGTCTCTTTTTTAATCAAATTTTGATTAATTTAGAAAATTATATTAATGTAATAGAAGTTTGTGTATATTGTTTTATGAATTTGGTTCAGATTGGAAAAATGTTTGAGAACCTCTTTCGCCAGGTTCTCTTAAAATTTCATATAATAGCAAGAATCTTCTTCAGAGAAAACTGTGTCTTTTAATATTATATTCTGTGGAGGAGATACGATTTTACATAGTCAAATTTAAAGTGTATTATTATTCCATCTTTTATTATTTCACTGGATATTGCATTTAAAATATTTATTTGTAAATCAAACAATTTCCTTTTTATTCCACGGGGATAAATTTCAAGTAATTTGCCGTAGGTTCAAAATGTCCCATTGGTACTGGCTCAACGGAATGAAAGATATGAAACAGAATATAGGTACTCAATGAAACGTTATGATGTATCGATGTGCAGAGTATGAAAGGATTAATATCGTAGATTCACGTAACGCACTCGATATTCAATAAACATTCTGGTCTTATAAATAATTTTTGTGTAACGTGCACGATGCAGTAGCAGTGTATATTGACATCGATTTGCTTTCTATTTATTTATGCAAATACTAATTTTTCGGGTACTTCATATACTACTTAATGTTTTTACGTTTTAATCTTTTTTTTTTAAATATATAACATTACCAAAGAGATTAACTTTATTTCTATTTTATTTAAGATACTTATATATACTACTTTTTAAAAATATTTGTCCTAATAATAGAATAATTTAAAATTGATTATAGTTACTTTTTAGGTGATTTTTAGGTGAATAATATTGTTATAAATTATCAAGGAGCATCAACATGAGAGATGGTATCGTTTTATATTTTACTTGAAAGTATGATTACTGTTTCTATTAATATATTAAACGTTGCGCAGGTATTATTTATTTCATGTACCACTACATCCAACTCAGAAAGCGTGCAAAACCATACCAAAGACAAGTTGTGAATGCATCGATCGATAGATGTGTGATTATAGGGCTCAGAAATAAAGACACGAATTGACTTCATTTTCATTTCAAAGAAATCAGTCTCCTAATTCAAGAATTACATGATATATAGTATGTATGTCTGTATTTGTTTGAGAGTTTATCTTCAATAAAATAGATCTTTAATACTCAATGTAATAATAGGTTTTAAGAACATTTAATTTACAATTTTTCACTTTTCTCTGTAATTCTTCTAAATTAGCTATTATATGTAAGATTGAATAAATTTCGCCAAGATCCACAGCTCCAAATAAACTACAAAATGTATCTTAAATAGCAAAACCGCGCTTATTGAAAAAATTATAAAGTCATTTTACAATAATTCAATAACACAATTTTTTAAAATAAGGAAACGTCGCCACGTTTCTTTCCGAAATGTTTCTTTTCTATTTCGTGATCTTTCTTCCTGAGCGATCCAAAATATTTTATTGTCGAAGCGATTTGTTCGAAGCGGAGTGTCTGATATCACTTCGCGAGGAGCACTTCCAAGAGGATTACGTGCTCGTCACTGACTTTGCGGGTAAAATGCAAATTCCTGCTAAACAGATCTTTCAAGGAAGTTAGGAGAACACACGTGCTCCGTGTAATACATAAATGGAACGGAGCGCAATGTGATTTGCCACGACAGCCGGAAACGGCATTCCGTGATGGGGAACATGCGATGGAAAGGTTCATGACCCCGTTGAAGTTGGAAGATACTCGGATATGATGCGTTATGGGATTTTAAATTTTGAGATAGATAATATGGCGGTATTAGTTTCGAGAAAATGTGCATCGTATTCCGATTAATTTCCGAAAATCTTGATCATGAAATTACTAGATCCATGCAATTGTCTTTCATACTATAGTTTGAAGAATCGTAACATAATTATTAATTCCTATGATATGTTATATCGGCAAAATGACTGTATAGGGAAAGCTTCGCTTTATTTTATTTCTATAAATATATCATTATATAATAAAATTCATAGAATTACCAACCACAAAATTACACTAGAAAAAATTATAAAAACTTGTGTATGCAGAAATTTGTTAGAATTTAAATGTTTGATTTTATAAGGAAATTTCCATAATTCTTTTTAGATAAATTCGAAAGATTCATAAAATAATTTATCTGAAATTGTAGCTTGTTACGTGATAAGATGTTCCGTCTGTTTTTGTATAAATCTCGCGCCATACGTATTGATTAACGTAGAACGAATGTAAAACTGGAAGCGAGGGGCGAAAAAATTTGACAAAGCAGTCGAGCAAGTTTTAGTATTTGTGGAAGAAGTCAGGGATGTAGCTCGTTTCGACGGAAACTTTTGAACGTTTCAGAGTGGTAGGATATATTTATTGTTTCGATTGTTCGATCGGTTTGATCGATCACTCCACGATTAAACGTTGCGGAATAAAAACAGCACCAATTCCAAAGGCAGAAAAGGTTTCTGTATTTGTACTATTCATAGGAAACTTCATACATGTCAAAATTGAAAAAAGAAAGAGTACAATTCGTTGTAAAATCTTGCACGTAAAACTAGCGTGGGTTTAATATTTGTGATTATTATTTAAAATGATAATTGTCATCAACTGTCATCAATAACTATTTTTTATATCGTATCACGAATAATGCACGCAAAATATGGAGTAACTGCCCATTTTCAACAAGATCGATAAAAGGATCAAACCGACCAGATCTCATTAAAATGTGTGAGAGTGGCACGTACCCATTAGAAGGACTTGCTTCTTGCGAAATTTACTGAGTATTTTGTATGAAAAGTGGCGAGAAATGAACTTTACGATGGAATGTGTGAGAAAATGAAAGAGAGGAGTAAGAGAGAAATGGGTGTAAGAGTGTAACGAAAATCGTCGAGTTTTTATTGTAAGTATCTCTTGTTCGTAAGCACCTTGTAAATATCGCTGTACCATAAATAACCGTGTACCCTACGAGTTCGACTCCTCCCCGATCTCGAATCGAAAAAGGAATCAAAGCGGGACAAGAGGGTTAGTATCGAAAGAATGTCGTTGTTCAAGACTATATTAGGCAGACTATAAAGATAGAGAAAAGGTGTATGAAAAGATATGTGAATTTTCGCTCAAAAGACTGAACAACTAATGTTAGCAGTGGGAGAAAAGAAAAGACGAAAGTTTATCGAATCGAGTAATCAAATTGTATTACAAAACGTTATCGAATGATTATAATTATATACAGATGAACGATGAGAGGTAAAAAGGGGGTGTTTACAGGGATTTTAAATGTAGAGTTTCCATCTAATATGATGTATCGACAATCGACATCGTGGAGGAAGTACGAAACAGTGTATCGTTCTGTTAACGTTTTGGAGCGAGTCTGGAATCTCGAACGTACAACTAATGTTTCCAATTTGTGTAACTATCCCTTAAATGATTTACAATTATAATAAATGAATTACGAAAGGATTTCTTATGTGTTATCGTTCTTATGTGTGCTTCCTATGATTTCTCTTTGTTCGACCGTTCGCGGAAAGACGCGATCGTGGAGAGACGCGATCGCGGAGGAGGCGCGTCAACGGGAGTTGTATATTTCCGTTACGATTAGATAATCGACGCTACGAATTGATTGATCCCCTTTTTCGGTTAAGATAATAGGGGTGATTGAATTCGTATAACACTAGATTAGCAGGTTATAATATACACTTTATTCCAACAACTTGCCTCGCGAAGAATATAAATGTTCGGAGAGACTCGCATGGTAAGTTACGATGTCAAATTGTAATGTCGTTTACAAGATAAGGTTAGAAATGTTTGACTCGAGTAGTTAGTAGCAAGACCACGATGTTAATTGTAGTAGGAGTAATTTGCAAGTAGTGAGTTATGGTGTCGCAAGTAAGACATGAACCGAGAAATGTGTTCAACGATTTAACGACTTGGCAACTAATAAAGAGATGTTGACCGATCTAAGAATGTCAAACCAGTAAAGTTCGGTGACGATGTTGTAGCGGAGGAAAGCTAGTGATGGGTGTGTCTAGCACACGGGACCATCGGATTTGTTGATGACAATTTTGGCTAGGAAAGTGAGAGCAATAGTCATTGTTTCTGATTGGATAAGAAGAAGGTTGGCGTACAAGGGAGGGTTGTAGCCGCCCCGAGAGAAAGTTGCTAGCGGGAGACATCGTACGTGAGAAAAACCAAATTTCCCGTATCTTCCCATAGTGGACAATAAATTTAAGGAACACTTGAAGTAAAAAGATATTTGTTTAGTCTGAAGGACCTTAACTATGAAAATGCTAAAATTTATGGTAGGTCCTTAAGACTATTGGGTACGCAATAAGGGTGTGTAGACATCTGGTTGTCATCTTGCTCGCGGCGTGGGGCCTGGCTTGTGTAGAAAGTCACCGAACGTAACACTCTTGTTATTATGATCTTTCTCTTCCTACTTGTAAATTACTAATTTAGTGATCATAATCGTGAATTACTAATTTCGCGATTAAGTTTAAACAAATTACAGTTAACTTCCAGAAATGAAGTAGAAACGGTGTCTAACTATTGGCCGATAGTTCGTTTCCGTTTGCACGTGTGTGTACGCAAGTGAATTATTGATCGGTGCAGTTTGAAATTTAAAATGAGACAACGTATCTGTTTGATCGTATAATGACTATGAATATAATAACTAACAAGGAAATAACTGTCGCGATTAACTATTGTAAACATAACTAGTCGTTGTCTTAGTCGGTAGCAAGCATTTCGTTTTCAACATTGGTATCTAATTTAAACTAATAATTCGGTTTTCGAGTGGATTATGGGTACAATAGTCGATCAGATTCATTCAATATGAATGCCATTCTATCTTTTTTTGTTGAATAAATAATGGTATTCGCTTTTACTGAATGTTGAATATATCTATTATTTTTTCATTATTTGTGAATATCGAAACATAAAAAGGAATTTCTTAGGTCTAAAAAGCTGTGTCTATTTTCCATTTTTTATTTGTTCTACTTTCTACATTAGGAATGGGAAAATGAGATGACATGAAAGGAAAGGTAAATATTATCACTGAAGAATTATTTTCGAAATTGTAGCATGAATATTTATGTTAATGGTAAGCATTCAGAAAATGACACAGTTTATGATTGCAATGGTTGGTTTACAATGAAAATTTCATATAGTTCATTGAATATTTTTTTTTTATTTGGAAGAATTTTACAATCAATTCTTATTGAGAATTATAAGTAAATTATTCTGGCGTGGTACTATAACTTGATTAATAAGTGTTTATCGTATGTTTGATTCCAGTTGAATCTAATATTTAAATCTAAAGGGTAATGTCTTTTTAGACTGCGGATCTGATCGGTCGTGTCAAGTAATTGAGTAACTATTGAGTTTTGGTGGTTGTTAATTCTTATGTTATATTTATTACTGAATTTGGATATTTCTTCTTTAATTGTAGGTATCTTAATGACGCGATGTATTGTTTCGTTGGTAACATATCAAAGTGCACAGTTTTTGATTGGAACCATTGAAGAATTTCTATGTTAGAATTACTCGTTATTCCTCATAGTTGGATCCCATAGGTCCAAACAGGTTTTAATATGGCTTTATATAGCATTATTCTACTCTGCAAACTTAAGTTGGAGCGTCTGCCAATGAGCCAATAAAATTTTTTAAATTTTGATTTCAGTTGCTTGGATTTATCTATGATGTGTCGTTTCCATGTCATTCTTCTGTCCAGAATCATGCCCAGATATCTGACTGAATATTTGTTTGGAATTGGAATATTATTTATGGTCACTTGTGGGCAGGATTGTTTTCGCAGCGTGAAGGTTATATGACTGGATTTATTTTCACTTATTTTGAAGCGCCATTTGTGGAATCACTTTTACATGGAGTCGAGACCTCGCTGAAGAGTTGAGGAGGTAATTACTGGGTGTAAGTGAGATGCTAATAAAGTTGTACCATTAGCAAATGTCGCTGTGGTCATCTCTGTTAAAGTTGAAAAATTGGCAGTGTAGATGGTGAACAGCAGAGGTCCCAAGATCTTGTGGTACGCCAGCTTCTATTGGAAACGTTGTGGTTATAGCGTTTAAGTATATAATCATGAACAGCCTATTGGTTTGCCGGGTCGTCGTTCTAGTTAGGATTAGAGCTAGGATTAGGGTTAGGTGTGTGTAATGAATCTTCACTAGAACTATCCATTGTTGTTATAATATCGAGATATTTATTAGCACAAGTGTAGATATTACGAGATTGACAAATGACCGCGATGATTAAGTACTAATGACAATGACCTTAGATTCGATAACGAATCCGCGATCAACGGGATAGTAAGTACACTTTTCTCCAGGGTTTAAGTCTGAATCTCGATTTAAATAAAAACATAAAATATTAACTGATCGTGGAAGATGTTGTTTTTTTCGTTGATGAGATCGTACGAGAGAATGTGTTTTCCGTCGCGGTGATGCCGCAGAGGAAAACTATGATGGGGTGTGTCTAAGGGCACCAGATCATCGAGGAAAACCTTCGCTCGGAAAGTGAGGGAAATGAACGTTGCTGTTAATTGGTTAATTTCTATGTTGGTGGTTAGAGAAACATGGTAGCCGCTCTTGAGAGAAAGTTGCTAGCGGGAAGCGTCGTTCGTGAGAAAAGCAGATTTCCCGTACCTTCTCGTAGTGGGTGGTGGACTTAAGGAATGTTAGAATAAAGACTGTATGTCCGTTTAAAGGACCTTAGTTAACTGAATCCTAAGATTTATAGCGGGTCGTCAGGTTAGCTGAACATGTTCTGTGGAGATGCATCGATATCTGGTAATCATCTTGCCCAAAGAATAGGCACTTTGTATGTGGTGAGCCACGGGGCAGAAACCATTGGAATGTTTACTATCGAGTGCAGCTACAATTATTTCCTTTTTAAGGAGAGCTATACAATTATTCTATGTCTCTATTAGGTGAAAACGTTCATCCCGAGACCGCGGCTACGTTTGGCGACTAGTTGTTGCCTCGAGCCCAAGCTCATTATCATAAATCTCGGACAATTATAGTCGAATTACTTATAAGATTAAAGTGTTATGGATTTTTCTAAGAATTCCAAAGGGGAGGCCCGGTGTACTTTCATCTCCGACAGGTTAGATATGATTTTAAGATGAAGTAGTAGGTGTGTGGTAGGATTTTCTTTAGTTTGAACAAAAGTCCTTTATGCCACACTTTGTCGAACGCCTGCTGAATACCGCAGAGCAATATTTTTTCTTTTCTAAATCTTGGCTGATTTTATGAGTTAAACGATGAATTTGCTCTATCGTAGAATATTGCTTCCGAAAACCGAATTGATGATCTGGCATTATTTTCAAATCCTCTAAGAGTGGAAGGAGTCGTTTTGTTAGCATCTTCTCAAATAGTTTGGACAAAGTAGGTAAAAGACTAATTGGCCGATAAGAGCTAGTTTCGTATATTGATTTCCCAAGTTTAGGGATTGTTGAAGTGGTCACCACTTCTAAGAAAACTCTGTATCTGGTCTTTTAGTTTTGTCAAGCACTGAAGCCATTGACAGTGTATACACAAAAGACTGGGTCGAAGGTAAACTATAAATTGTAGACAGGCGACGATGGCTTCAGGGTTTTCAGTTAGTCATAGGGTAACACTGCTAGCGTGCGGACCTGGACCAGCTCAATTATATTGCGACTTATTTACGTTTCAGTATTTAAAATATATTTTCTACCATACAATTTATCCACGCGTTCCTTTGTATTCACATACATCTAATAACCTCAACAGGGATAAGAGTAATCAATGATATTGTCCAAGACATAAAATAGTCGAAGAATTGCAAGGCGAAGAATTGCATTAAAAATAGAAGTGATGAATGCAATCCTTTTATGGGAAGCTCCTTAATAGCTTTGTTACTTATCAGATAATGCCTCGATACTTTCCTGGGATTTAGGCGACGGATTAATTCAATGTCTTCCGGAGATGAGAAAGGCTCAATAGGAGGAGACATCTGAAAGGGAAAGTGCAAGTATTCACTTATTTCCGTTGCAATAGTGGAGAAATATGATTTGAAAACATTAGTTCAGTGACTTGCAAACAAGTTGACTTTTTGTATGGGGCTACGTGCCCATTCACCATGCGGATAGCGAATTGGAGGATTATTTGCGGAGGATGAGTGAGTTTCCTGAGAGCCTTGCATAGTGAGTAGTTGAAGTCAGCTCTGGAAGACAGATTAGCAAGATATTTTTGAAAACAGACATTTTTATAATTTTTAAGAATTTTAGTTAGTTTTCTTGTTGTATTATTTAGCTTACGCTTGTCGTCAGGTGTTCTATGACTTTGCCATACTCTTCTAAATCTGCGTTTTTCTACGATTTTTTTTATTATGTAATGGGGGTATTCATGTTTATTAACAGAACTCGTAGTAGGGGTGGAAGAATGGATCGCGTTAAATATGCTGGTGTTTAAATTTTCCGTGGCTGTTTCTATATCTTCATTTGTTTTTAGGGATATTAAGGCTGATGTTGAATGATTGAAGACTTCTCTAAAGAGCTGCCAGTTTATGAGTTGGTTATGAATAAAGCTATTAGGTTGATTTTCAATAATTGTTGAGTTGATTGTTGCTATAATGGGTGAGAATGATCTGAAGAGAGTTCCACAGAAGAGTTGATTTGGACATATCTTGACGAAGTGTTTTTAATTATTAAAAAAATCTAATAAATCAGGTAGTTTGTTAGTGTCAGTGGACCAGTAGGTGAGTTTGTTTGTATTGAGATAATTAAGTCTGTTGGTGTTTATATATTTCAAAAGATTTTTGCCTCTTATTGTGATAAGTCTGCTGCTTCATTGCGAATGTTTAGCGTTGTAGTCTCCTCCAGCTATGAATGTATTGCCCAGGTCTTCGAGGAAGTTATCGAAGTCTTCTTTGGAAATAGAATGTCTAGGAGGACAATATACTGCTGATGGATGATTGGACAATGCCAATCTTCTATTGCTACGTTTGTAGCTTGGAGGTGGTCCTTCTGGAATGATGCAAGCTCATAGTGTTTTATGCTGGTCTTGATGATACATCCAATATCGCCGTGGGCCTTTCCACTGGGATGTTGAGTATGGTAAAAGTTATAATCGTTTATTTTCAGGTAATTTTTATCGGTGAAATGAGTTTCAGATATACGCATTATGTTAATTTCTTGTTGTTTTAGGAAGAGTTCTAGTTCCTATTTATGCTGAGCTAGACGGTTGGCATTCCAAAGAGTTATGCGTATTGCTTTCATTTTACGTCAGAGCGTGTTAATTTGTCCACGATGATTGTAAGCAATAATAGCAAGGTATTAATTTGCTCTGTTTGTTTCACGACTAATTTTTCAAGCCTATTGAAGTTATCAGTGTTTTGTGAACTGGGATCACTATTTTGTGGAAGATCACTATAGATTTTCAGTCTGCTTTGATTTCTTTGAACTACCTGTGCATAGGAGGTTGGAGTAGTAGTGAATTTTTGTGGAATAAATATTTGGTTGGTTAAGTCTTTAACTCTGGGTTTAGGGTACTTATTTTTATGCAAGGTTTTGTAGGCTGTGCAACCTTTATAGTTCGCAGGATGCTCTTCTTAAGAGAGGATGCACTTCGCAGGAGTTTCTGATGATTTAATGCACTGATCTATAGAGTAAAGACCTGCACATTTAACGCAGCGGCAATTGTGGTTGCAATATTTCTGCGTGTGGCCGTACCTTTGGTATCTTTTACATTGAAATATTTCTGTTTTTATAAAAGGTTGTTCAATTTTTATTACAGAATTCATTAAACGGTTGATATTATAGATTTGTTTCTTATTTGGCTTTTGCTTTAAATCAATAAAGAATAAGGATAGCAGGTTCTTTGTGGTTCTATGCCTTATATTGCTAATGTTGGTTACTTTCAAAAGAGTTCAAACTTTAATCTATATAAGTTAGCTAAGTGGTGGATGTTGTAAAGTACCACACGAGAAGGTCTTCCTTGTTTCGGTTGATATGTGTGGAAATTTGCGTTCAAGGTTTTTAGTAACTTTGTTAGTTTTCTATAGGAATCTGGATTAGCCGGCATAATTCTAACCTGATTACTTTTAAGTTTGTAATCCTCTTTGTTAACATCTTTCTCGATTTATTTTATAATTATTTGAATGTCGATGACATCATCAAGGAAGATTGGTGGGGGAGGAGGATCTTTTTGCCTATATTGGTTTGTTAATGTTTCAACTACGTCCATAGAATCGTCTGTAGATTCTAATATTGCAAATGTGCATTTGCCCCATCGTAGAGTGTTTGTTTCTGAATCCAAATTGGTGATCTGGTATTAATTTTTTTTTCTCTATTATTGGTTTTAGGCGATCGTATATTATTTTCTCTAGTATTTTGGAAAACACAGGAAGTAGTGACATTGGTCTGTAAGATGCAGTTTGGTGCCAGCTTCCATAGATAATGATCTGTGCTAGATTCTGCTAGCACAGATGTTAGATTCTGTGCTCTTCCATAGATTAGGAAAGTATTAGATTCATAAAATTGCAAAAAAAAAAAAATTATTTAAAAAATTAAATTGCAAAATTATGATTAAACGTATTGTTTTTGAGGGAAGATTCTTCAAGATTTTACCACTGATTAGGTCGATTCCTAGTGTTTTATTGTTTTTTGTTTTCTCAATTATGATTCTAATTTCGTGTTGTATTAGGTATGGTGTAGTGCTTGTCAGTTGGAGTACTAGTATTTTGTGTGTTTTCGTCTGAATGACATTTTGTTTTACTGTTGTTAATATTATATGGAGTAAATGTCTTACATAGGTGGTTGGAAAATTCTGCAGCTTGCTCTTCGTTGCTTCTGGTCCATGTGTCGTCTGCTTTTCTGATTGCTGGGATTAGTTTTATTGGCTTCTTTATTTTGTTTGTGGCTTTCCATAGAGAGTAGCATTCTCGTGCGCAGAGAGTGTTTCTATGAATTTTGAGAATTCGTCATTATTATGATATTTTATTTTACTTTTTATTTTCTTTGCGAGTTTATTTAGATTTTTTTTGTTTCCACGTGTTCTATGTGTTTTTGCCATTTTGCTTTCACTTTCCTTTTCTCTCTGATTTTGTCAAGGATGTCTGTTGGAATTATTTTTGTTTGCCTGTTGTTTGGTTCATAATTAATAGTTGCCGGTGGTGCTTCTTGTATAATTACTGTCAATGTTGTTACTGCCTGTTCGATATGTTCGAGTGTTTTCAGTGGAATATTGCAGTTGATCTTTCTCTCAATTAGTTCTTTAAACGTTTGCCGTTTGGTGCTTTTATTGCAAAGCCACTCTGATTTGATATAAAGTATTGGTCTGCTTGTGTATTCTATTATTATTGGTGTACGATTGAAGCTAAGCTCAAGAGTGAGCGTTATTTTTAATTTGTTTGCGTTTAGTCCTTTTATAACTGCAAAATCAAGCAAGTCAGGAGTTTTGTTTAGGTCTGACGGCAAGTATGTTGGTCTTCCTGTGGATATGTTGAGATTATTAGTTCTAATGTATTTTTCTAATGTTCTACCTCAAGGTGTGTTAATTCTGGAACGTCATACTGTGTGCTTTGCATTGAAATCTTCCGCTGCGATGTATTTGTCATTTAAGGATTGAAAATATTGTTCCCATTTTCGTAATGTCATTTTGTGTCGCGGTGGTGCATATACTGCTGACATCTGGAAATAATTGCTGTTAGTTTCTATTGTAGCAGTGGTTGTTTGAACGTGCTCCTGACTAATTTGACTATGTAAGTGGTATTTGATATCGTTTCTTATTACCACTGTGGCCCTTCCGTGCGCTTTTCCTGAGGGATGTTTAGAATCATAGATGGTATGTATTTTCTTCCAATATTTCATTTACAATGAAAAGTTTAATGAAAATTAAAATTTTATTTGAATAAATAAATTTTATAATTTAGATTTTTTTTTATATTATGTAAAGTTTTGTAATTAAATGTTTGTTATAGTATTTAATTTAAGAATTAATAATTTTATTAATAAATTTAGTAATGTAAATAAATTTATTAAAAATTTAATAAGTAAAATATATTTTGTATCTTTTGTATCAGGGTTAATTAATATAATTTAATTAATTTAATAATCTCGAAAAAAGGAGCTAAATATATAAATGTTTTTATTCTATAAAAAAATAAAATATTTGGAAATTAGATTTATCCGTGTTTTTTTATATCTAGATTCTTTAAAATAAATTTGATTTATATATAAATGTTATAAAAAATTTATTTTGAAATTATTTTATGCTTTTATATAAAAAATTTATGGGATGATCTATAAATTTAGGCGTATAATTTTTTTTGTTTATTTTAATTATATTTATATAAAAATAATTTTTATTAATAAGTATTTAATAATTTAATATTAAAAATTAAGGATTTATTTTTAATTTATTAAAATTAAATATAATGATTAGATTAGTAATAATATATTTGTAATTAAATTATGTTATATTTATATAATATATATAGGAATATATATATATAATAAGGAATTATGCAAATTTAATATATTCAGCTGTTTATCAAAAACATGAATATAACATATATAGAATATATATATTATATTCATGTTTTTGATAAACTATAGAATATAATTTCAGGTCAATTTGCCCAATGATTAAAATTGAATGGCTGCAGTATATTTAACTGTATAAAGGTAGCATAATCAATTGTTTCTTAATTAGAAACTGGAATGAAAGAATTAATGAGATATATATATTTTCTCATATATAAAAATGCTTAAATAATTTCATGGGACAATAAGAGCCTATAGAATTTTATATAGATACATAATTAATTATTTATATATTTATATTTAAATTTATATGTTTATATTTAAATATATAAATATATTTAAATATATTTAATTATATATTTATATCTAATTTGGAGGACTAGTAAATTTGAAAAACTTTATTCTAAAAATAAGCTTTGATTTGGGAATATTTTTGATATTGTATGGATTAAGATAAATTTTAAATGTAGATGTTTAAAAATTAAGTCTGTTCGATTTTTAAAATCTTACATGATTTGAGTTCAAGTCGATGTAAGTCAGATTGGTTTCTGTAATAACTATTACGCCCCAGAATGATATTTGGCCTCATGGTAAAACATATCCAAGAAAGGCTGTAGCTATTGATAAAAATAAAATTGATACACCAATAATTCAAACTTGAAATAATTTAAATGAATAATAAAATATATTTCATGCAATATATATATATATATATATATATATATATATATATATATATATATATATATATAATTAAGAAATAAAATGAATCTTCATTTATATGAATTAAACGAATTAATCAACCTGAGTTTATATCTTTTATAATATTTGAGATTCTATAAAATGCAATATTAATATTTGGACAATAATGTATAGATAAGAATAATCGTGAGATGATTTGAATTATTACAAATATTCCTAATATTGATCCAAAATTTCATATATTATTAATATTAATTGGTGTAGATAAATTAATAAATGACAAAGGTAAATTAAATATATGGGTTTTATAAATAATAGAAATTATTTTTTTCATTTTTTAGATCGAAGGTTCTTATTTTTAATATAACAAATTTTTGTTATAATTAATAATATAATTAATAAAAAAATAATAAATATTAATAGAATATAGTAATTAATTTTAATATATAGTTTATTAATAATATTTATTTTATTATTTTTTTATAATTGATATTATAGTTTTTTAAAATTGTTTTAAGTTATTTTATTTGAATTATTATGATAAAAATTATTATTATGTTTAATATTATTAATCTAAAATAATTATTTTTAATTGATATTTTATTAATTAAACAAATAAAATAAGAAAATAAAATTAAAATTCCTCCAATAAAAATGATTATTAATACGTATAAATTTAATGAAATTATTTGCTTTAAGGTTAATATATTTATTAATATAAAGATAATATAAAAATTTAAGTATATTAATTGTATTAATTGTTTTAATGGAGATAAAAAAATATTTAAATACAAATAATCAATAATTAAAATTAAATTAATATTAGATTTGTAAACATTAAAAAATTTAAGATTATTAAAGTTTTCATTTAATTTTTTTTTTCAAAAAATAGTTTAATTAAAATAATAATTTTAGGAATTATTGATATTTATATTATAAATTTTTTTGAAATTTATGTTATATTAATTTATTTAAATTTTTAATTTACAGAATTAATGTTTTTTTAAAACTATATAACAGTAAATTTATTACAACTTTTTTAAGTTCTAATTTAGTGATTTTAATATTATTTGTTGTATGAAATTATAATATTTATTTAAAAAATTTTTTAATTGGTATAGAATATATAATTGTTATGATTTTATTTTATATAATTTTAATTAATTGTAGAAATTGAATTTTTTTAATTTATTTAGTTTATTCTGTATGTGAAGGTGTATTAGGTTTATCTTTAACAGTTAGGATAAATTATGAATATCAAAAAATTGGTTTTGTAAATTTGTATTAAAAGTTAAATGAATGAAATTTTAATTTTTATAGTATTAATTTTTGTAATAAAATATATAAATTTTTTCATTTTAAGAAATTTAATATTTTTAATAAGATTTATTTTTTTAATAAATATGGATTGAGTTAAACGAATTTTTATTTTTAATAATTTAGGTATTAATTATTATTAAAATTATTTAATTTTAATAATATTTTGAATATTTGGTTTTAAGTTTAAGACAAAATAGTAAATCTTGTTTAATAATAAATTTAATTCTAATATTTTTAATAATATTAAATTTTATATCTATAGATATATTAATATTTTATTTTATATATGAATCAAGATTATTATTGATTTTTTATATAATTACAGAATGTGATTATAGAGAGGATCGTATTTTAGCTTCTTTTTATTTAACATTTTATACTTTAATTTTTTCTTTACCAATATTATATTTGATTTAAAAATATTAGAAATAGAAGGAAGGATATATTTTTTTATGTTAGAAATAATAGAATTAAAATTAGATCTATTTAATTTTTTTATATATTAATGTCTTTTTTTAGTAAAAATTCCTTTATATTTATTTCATGGATGATTAATTAAAGCTCATGTTGAAGCTTCATTTTTTAAATCAATAATTTTAGCTTCAATTATATTAAAATAAGAAGATATGGTATATTACATTTAATTTTTATATTTAAATTTATATTTAAATATTTATTAGTTTATTTGATCTTAATTAATACTATGGGAATATTAATTTTAAGATTAACTTGTTTATTACAGTTTGATATAAAATTAATCATTGCTTTATCTTCAGTTATTTATATACGAATTATATCTTTAGTAATATTAAGGGGAAGAAAATTAGGAATTTTAGGAGGATTATTAATAATAATTTCTTATGGCTTAATGTCTTCTGTTTTATTTTATTTAGTTAATATAATTTATATACAAACTAATAGACGTTTAATTTTTATTAATAAAGGTATAATTAATTTAATACCTTCAATATCAATAATATGGTTTTTAATATGTATTTATAATTCTGGTGCACCTGTATCATTAAATGTAAATAGTGAAGTTTTTTTGTTAATAAGGTTAATTTATTGATGTAAATATTTATTTATTTTTTAAATTTTATATTATTCATTTAGATTTATTTATTCAATTTATTTATTTAGATTTATTCAATATGGAAAAATATATAATCTAAGAATTATTATTTATAATTGTTCAATAATTAATTCTTTGACTTTAATTTTACATTTATCACCTTTAAACTTTATAATTTCTAAATTATTTTTTTATTTAAGTAGTTTAATAAAAATATTGAATTGTGATTTCAAAGATATATAAAAAATATTTTAAATTATTATAAAAATAATAATTTCTGGTATTATATTACTTACAATTAGGATATTATTTATATTTATTAGAATATATATTATTATTAAATAAAATATTTATTTTTGTATGATTAATTTTTAATTTTAATTCTATAAAAATAAATTTTATTTTAATAATTAGATTTAAATTATTAATATTTACATTTTTGGTTATATTAATTAGTTCAATGATTTTTATATATAGAATTAGATATATAGATTTAAGAAATTAATTTTTTATTTATCGATATTAATATTAATTATTTAATATTATTATTTCTAATATCAATAATTTTTTAAATTTTATTTGATTTGATCTCTTACTGTTTAATTATTTATTACCAAAAAATTTTATTATTTAATTCAGGAATAATTACAGTTATTTAAAATCGATTAGGTGATTCAGGTTTATTAATAATTATTTCCTTTATAATAATTTTTGGAAGATGAAATTTATTTTTTTTATAATATAAATAAATTTATTTTGTTTATATTTTTCATAATGGTATTTACAAAGACTGTATAATTAATATTTATAACTTGATTACCAGCTGTTATAATAGCTCCAATTCCAGTATCGTCTTTAATTCATTCATCTACTACAATAACAGCAGGTATTAATTTCTTGACTAATTATTATTAATTATTAATTATGAAATAATAACTGATTTTAAATATAAAATTTTAACTTTATTAATTTCAAGATTAACTATATTAATTCCTGGAATTATAGCTAATTCAGAAATAGATTTTAAAAAAATTCTTGCTGTTATTTCTCTCCTGTTTGAGATATCTCGATGTTTGAACGGTAGTTTTACTGCATTCTACGAGCCGAATGTAGTGCAATCTCCTGTCAATGTTGAAACAAGCCCAGTGGCTCGCAAAACGCGATTCTTTCTCGATTTTAGCGAAAACTGACAGTTATTTCACTCCTGCTTAAGATATTTTGACGTTTGAACGTGCGTTTTTGTGCATACAATGAGCCGCACGTATTGCAATCTCCTGTCAATGTCGAAACAAGCCTAGTGGCCCGTGAAACGCGATTGTTTCTCGATTTTAGCGAAATCTGACTGTTGCTTCTCTCCTGTTTGAGTAATTTCGTCGTTTGAACGCCCGCATTAATGTATTCTACGAGCCGAATGTAGTGCAAACTCCTGTCAATGTCGAAGCAAGCCCATCAGTTCGGAAAACACTGTTATTTCTCTATTTTTGCGAATACTGATTGTAATTTCTCTCCTGCTTGAGATATTTCGATGTATGAACGGCCATTTTAGTGCATTCTACGAGCCGCACGTAGTGCAATCTCCTCTCAATGTCGAAACAAGCCCAGCGGCTCGAGAAACGCGATCCTTCTTCGATTCTAGCGAAAACTGACTGTTGTTTCCGTCCTGTTTGAGACATTTCGACGTTTGAACGGTCATTTTACAGCATTCTACGTGCCGAATGTTGTGCAATCAAATGACAACTACAAAATAAACCTAGCGGCTCGCGAAACGACATCCCTAGCCGAATTAGGCGACAACATTGTTATTTCCGTTCTGTTTGGGATAATTCGACGTTAGAATGCCCGTTTTATTGCATTCTACGAGCCTTATGCAGTGTAACCTCCTCTCCGTGTCGAAACAAGCCTAGTGGCACCGGAAGAAAGATCCTTTGACGATTTTAGCAAAACTGACAGTAATGTCAGTCCCGTCTGAGATATTTTAACGTTTCAGCGGACACTTTACAGCGTTCTACGTACCGAATGTAGTGCCATCACCTATCAACGACAAAAAGACCGCAGAGTTCGCGAAACGCGATCCTTATTTGATTTTATCGAAAACTGACTGTTATGTCCGCCCTGTTTGAAACATATCGATGTTTGGACGGTCATTTAACTGCATTCTACTAGCCGATGGTAGTGCAATCACCTGTCGCCGACAAAAAGACCGCAGAGGCCCGCGATACGCGACCGTATTTCGATTATAGCGAAGATTGACTGTTATGTCCGCCCTGTTTGAGAAATTTCGACGTTTGAACGGTCGTTTTACTGCATTCCACATACCGAATGTAGTGCCATCACCTATCAACGACAAAAAGACGGCAGTGGCTCGCGAAACGCGATCCTTTTGCGGTTTTAGCGAAAACTGACTGTTATGAACGCCCTGTTAGAGACATTTCGAGGTTTTAGCGGTCGTTCTTCTGCATTCTACGCACCGAATGTAGTACAATCAAATCACATCGACTGACCAAACCCAGCGGCTCGCGAAACGCGAACCTTCTTCGATTTTAGCGAAAACTGACAGTTGTGTCCGTCTAGTTTGAGATATTTCCACGTTTGAACGGTCGGTTTACTGCATTCTACGTGCCGAATGTAGTGCACTCAAATGTCAAGGACAAAACAATCCCAGCAGCTCGCGAAACGCGACCCATTGTCGATTTTAGCGAATACTGTTATGTCCCTCCTGTTTGAGACATTTCGACGTTTGAACGGTCGTTTTACTGCATTCTACGAGCCGAAAGTAGTGCAATCACGTGTCAACGACAAAAAGACCGCAGAGGCTCGCGAAACGCGATGTTTGTCGAATTTTGCGAAAACTGACTGCTATTTCCGTCCTGTTTGAGATATATTGACGTTTAAACGGTCGTTTTACTGCATTCTACGTTCCGAAAGTGGTGCAATAATCTGTCAACGACAAAACAAACCCAGCACCTGGCAAAACGCGAACAGTTGTCGAATTTTGCGAGATCTGACAGTTATTTCCGTCCCATTTGAGATATTGCAACGTTTGAACGATCTTTTTACTGCATTCTAGGAGCCGAAAATAGAGCAATCACCTGTCAACGAGAAAAACACCGCAGAGGTTCGCGAAACGCTTCCCACTTGCGATTTTAACGAATACTGTCTGTTATTTCCGTCCTGTTTGAGATATTTCGACGATTGAACGGTCATTTCACTGCATTCTACGAGCCGGAAGTAGTGCAATCACCTGTCAACGACAAAAAGACCGCAGAAGCTCGCGAAACGCGATCCTTTCTCCATTTTAGCGAAAAGTGACTGTTATGTCTGCCCTGTTTGAGACATTTCGACGTTCGAACGGCCATTTTCCTGCATTCTACGTGCTGAAAGTGCAATCACTTGTCAACGACAAAACAAACCCAGCAGCTCGCGAAATGCGTCATTTTACTGCATTCTACGTGCCGAATGTAGAGCAATTTAGTGCCAACGTCAAAACAAACCCAGCGGAACGCGAAACGCGATATTTTGTTGAAATTTGCGAGAACTGACTGTCAGTTCCCTCCTGTTTGAGTCATTTCGACGTTTGAATGCCTCATTCACAGAATTCTACGAGCCGTAACTAGTGACATCACGTGCCAACGACAAAAAGACCGCACAGGCTCGCGAAACACAATCCTTTTTCGATATTAGTGAAAACAGACTGTTATGTCCGCCCAGTTTGAAACATTTCGACGTTCGATCGGTCATTTTACTGCATTCTGCGAACCGAATGCAGTGCAATCTCCTCTTAATGTCGAAACAAGCCGCGTGGCTCGGGAAAGGACGTCCTTTGACGATTTTAGCAAAACTGACTCTTATGTAAGTTCTATTTGAGATATTTCAACGTTTGAACGGTCCTTTTACTGCATTCTACGTACCGAATGTAGTGCCAACACCTATCACCGCGCAACGCGATCCTTTTTCGATTTTAGCGAAAACTGACAGTTGTTTCCGTCCTGTTTGAGATATTTCGTCGTTTGACCGGACGGTTTACTGCATTCTACGTGCCGAATGTAGTGCAATGAAATGTCAACGACAAAACTATCCCAGCAGCTCCCGAAACGCGACACATTTTCGAATTTTGCGAGAACTGACTGTTATGACCGCCCTGTTTGAGACATTTCGAGGTTTTTACGGTCATTTTACTGCATGCTATGTGCCGAATGTAGTGCATTCAAATGTCAACGACGAAACAAAACCCAGCGGCACGCTAAACGCGATCTTTTATCTATTATAGCGAAAACTGACAGTTGTGTCAGTCCTGTTTGAGATATTTTGACGTTTGAACGGTCATTTAACAACATTCTATGTGCCAAATGTAGTGCAATCAAATGTCAACGACAGAACAAACCCAGCGGCTCGCTAAACAAGGTACTTTCTCGATTTTATCGAAAACTGACTGTTGTTTCCGTCCTGCTGGAGATCTGTCGACGTTTGAACGGATGTTTGACTGCATTCCACATACCGAATGTAGTGCAATCACCTGACAGCGACAAGAAGGCCGCAGTGGCTCCCTAAACGCGATCGTTTTTCGATTTTAGCGAAAGCTGACTGTTATGTACGTCCTGTTTGAGACATGTCGATGTTTGGACGGTCATTTAACTGCATTCTACGAACCGAATATAGTGCAAACTCCTCTCAATGTCGAATCAAGCCTAGTGGCTCGGGAAAAGGAATACTTTGACGATTTTAGCGAAGACTGACTGTTATGTCAGTCCTCTTTGTCATATTTCGACGATTGAATGCCCGTTTTACTGCATTCTTCGTGCCGAATGTAGAGAAATCAAATGTCAACGACATAGAGACTCGCGAAATGCTATCATTTGTCGATGTCAGCAAAAACTGACCGTTATTTCCGTCTTGCATGAGACATTTCGACGTTTGAACGGTTATTTTACAGCATTCCACGTGCCGAATGTAGTGCAATCAAATGTCAACGACAAAACAATCCCTGCAGCTCGCTAAACGCGATCCTTTGTCGATATTAGCGAGAACTGACTGTTGTTTCCGTCCATTTGGAGATCTTTCGACTTTGAACGGTCGGTTTATTGCATTCCACATACCGAATGTAGTGCCATCACCTGTCAACGACAAAAAGACAGCAATGGCTCTCGAAACGCGATCCTTTTGCGGTTTAGCGAAAACTGACTGATATGACCGTCCTGTTTGAGACATTTCGAGGTTTTTACGGTCATTTTACAGCATTCTACGGGCCGAAAGTAGTGCAATCAATTCACATCGTCTAACCAAAACCAGCGGCTCGCGAAACGCGACCCTTCTTCGGTTTTAGCGAAAACTGACTGATGTTTCCGTCCTGTTGGAGATCTTTCGACGTTTGAACGGACGTTATACTGCATTCCACATACCGAATGTAGTGCAATCACCTGTCAACGACAAGAAGGCCGCAGTGGCTCTCTAAACGCGATCGTTTATCGATTTTAGCGAAAGCTGACTGTTATGTTCGTCCTGTTTGAGACGTTTCGACGTTTGAACGGTCATTTAGCAGCATTCTATGCGCCGAATATAGTGCAATCAAATGCCAACGACAGAACAAACCCAGCGACCCGCTAAACAAGGTACTTTGTCGATTTTAGCGAAAACTGACTGTTGTTTCCGTCCTGTTGGAGATCATTCGACGTTTGAACGGACGTTTTACTGCATTCCACATTCCGAATGTAGTGCAATCACCTGTCAACGACAAGAAGGCCGCAGTGGCTCTCTAAACGCGATCGTTTATCGATTTTAGCGAAAGCTGACTGCTATGTCCGTCCTGTTTGAGATATGTCGACGTTTGAAAGGTCGGTTTACTGCATTCTACGTGCCGAATGTAATGCAATCAAATGTCAACGACAAAACAATCCCAGCAGCTCGCGAAACGCGACCCATTGTCGAATTTTGCGAGAACCGACTGTTAGGTCCGCCCTGTTAGAGACATATGGACGTTTGGACGGTCATTTAACTGCGTTCTGCGAGCCAAATACAGTGCAATCTCCTGTCAACGTCGAATCAAGGGGAGTGGCTCAGGAAAAGGAATCCTTTGACGATTTTATCGAAAACTGACTGTTATGTCCGCCCTGTATGAGATATTTCGACGTGCCGTAACCTGTCAACGACAAAATGACCGCAGAGGCCCGCGATACGCGATCGTATTTCGATTTTAGCGAAAACTGACTGTTATGTCCGCCCTGTTTGAAACATATCGACGTTTGGACGGTCATTTAACTGCATTCTATCGAACCGAATATAGTGCAAACTCTTCTCAATGTCGAATCAAGCCCAGTGGCTCGGGAAAAGGAATCCTTTTACGATTTTAGCGAAGACTGACTGTTATGTCAGTCCTGTTTGTCATATTTCGACGTTTCAATGCCCGTTTTACTGCATTCTTCGTGCCGAATGTAGAGAAATCAAATGTCATCGACATAGAGACCGCAGAAACTCGCGAAACGCTATCATTTGTCGATTTCAGCAAAAACTGACTGTTATTTCCGTCTTGCATGAGATATTTCGACGTTTGAACGGTCGGTTTACTGTATTCTACGAGCAGAGTGTAGTGCAATCAAATCACATAGACTAATCAAACCCAGCGGCTCGCGAATCGCGATCCTTCTTCGATTTTAGCAAAAACTGACTGTTGTCTCCGTCCTGTTTGAGATATTTCGACGTTTGCTCGGTCGTTTTACTGCATTCAACGTGCGGAATGAAGTGCCATCAAATGTCAACGACAAAACAATCCCTGCAGCTCGCGAAACGCGACCCATTGTCGAATTTTGCGAGAACCGACTGTTAGGTCCGCCCTGTTAGAGACATATGGACGTTTGGACGGTCATTTTACAGCATTCTATGTGCCGAATGTTGTGCAATCACCTATCAACGACAAAAAGACCGCAGAGGCTCGCGAATCGCGTTCGTATTTCGATTTTGGCGAAAACTGACTGTTATGTCCGCCCTGTTAATGAAATTTCGACGTTGGAACGGTCGTATTACTGCATTTCACATACCCAATGTAGTGCCATCACCTGTCAACGACAAGATGGCCGCAGTGGCTCTCTAACCGCGATCGTTTTTCGATTTTAGCGAAAGCTGACTGTTATGTCCGTCCTGTTTGAGACTTTTCGACGGTTGAACGGTCATTTAACAGCATTCTATGTGCCGAATGTAGTGCAATCAAATGTCAACGACAGAACAAACCCAGCGGCTCGCTATACAGGGAACTTTGTCAATTTTAGCGAAGACTGACTGTTGTTTCCGTCCTGTTGGAGATCTTTCGACGTTTGATCGGACCTTTTTACTGCATTCCACATATCGAATGTAGTGCAATCACCTGTCAACGACAGGAAGGCCGCAGTGGCTCTCTAAACGCGATCCTATTTCGATTTTATCGAAAACTGACTGTTATGTCCGCCCTGTTTGAAACATATCGACGTTTGGACGGTCATTTAACTGCATTCTACGAACCGAATATAGTGCAAACTCCTCTCAATGTCGAATCAAGCCCAGTGGCTCGGGAAAAGGGATCCTTTTACGATTTTAGCGAAAACTTACTGTTATGTCAGTTCAATTTGTCATATTTCGACGATTGAATGCCCGTTTCACTGCATTCTACTAGCCGATGGTAGTGCAATCACCTGTCACCGACAAAAAGACCGCAGAGGCCCACGATACGCGACTGTATTTCGATTTTATCGAAAACTGACTGTTATGTCCACCCTGTTTGAAACATATCGACGTTTGGACGGTCATTTAACTGCATTCGACGAACCGAATATAGTGCAAACTCCTCTCAATGTCGAATCAAGCCCAGTGGCTCGGGAAAAGGAATCCTTTTACGATTTTAGCGTTAACTGACTTTATGTCCTCCCTGCATGAGATGTTTCAACGTGCCGTAACCTGTCAACGACGAAAAGACCGCAGTGGCTCGCGAAACGCAATCCTTTTTCGATATTAGTGAAAACTGACTGTCCGCCAAGTTTGAAACATTTCAACGTCCGATCGGTCATTTTAATGCATTCTACGATCCGAATGTTGTGAAATCTCTTCTTAATGTCGAAACAAGCCCAGTGGCTCGGGAAAGGAGTCCTTTTGACAATTTTAGCAGAACTGACTGTTATGTCCGTCCTGTTTTAGATATTTTGACGTTTGAACGGAAGTTTTACTGCATTCCACATACCGAATGTAATGCAGTCACCTGTCAACGACAAGATGACCGCAGTGGCTCTCTAAACGCGATCGTTTTTCGATTTTAGCGAATACTGACTGTTATTCCGTCCTGCATGAGATATATCAACGTTTGAACGGTGATCTTACTGCATTCTTCGTACCGAATGTAGTGCAATCACCAATCAACGACAAAACATACCAAGCAATTCGCGAAACGCTATCATTTATCGATTTTAGAGAAAACTGACTGTTGTTTCCGTCCTGTTGGAGGTCTTTCGACCTTTGAACGCTTATTTTACAGCTTCCTACATGCCGTAAGTAGTGTCATCACGTGTCAACGACAAAAAGACAGCAGAGGCTCGCGAAACGCGATCCTTTTTCGATATTAGTGAAAACTGACTGTCCGCCCAGTTTGAAACATTTCAACGTCCGATCGGTCATTTTAATGCATTCTACGATCCGAATGTTGTGAAATCTCCTCTTAATGTCGAAACAAGCCCAGTGGTTCGGGGAAGGAGACCCTTTGACAATTTTAGCAGAACTAACTGTTATGTCCGCCGTGTTTTAGATATTTCGACGTTTGAACGGAAGTTTTACTGAATTCCACGTACCGAATGTAGTGCAATCACCTGTCAACGACAAGATGACCGCAGTGGCTCTCTAAACGCGATCGTTTTTCGATTTTAGCGAATACTGACTGTTATTCCGTCCTGCATGAGATATATCAACGTTTGAACGGTGATCTTACTGCATTCTTCGTACCGAATGTAGTGCAATCACCAATCAACGACAAAACATACCAAGCAATTCGCGAAACGCTATCATTTATCGATTTTAGAGAAAACTGACTGTTGTTTCCGTCCTGTTGGAGGTCTTTCGACCTTTGAACGCTTATTTTACAGCTTCCTACGTGCCGTAAGTAGTGTCATCACGTGTCAACGACAAAAAGACAGCAGAGGCTCGCGAAACGCGATCCTTTTTCGATATTAGTGAAAACTGACTGTCCGCCCAGTTTGAAACATTTCAACGTCCGATCGGTCATTTTAATGCATTCTACGATCCGAATGTTGTGAAATCTCCTCTTAATGTCGAAACAAGCCCAGTGGTTCGGGGAAGGAGACCCTTTGACAATTTTAGCAGAACTAACTGTTATGTCCGCCGTGTTTTAGATATTTCGACGTTTGAACGGAAGTTTTACTGAATTCCACGTACCGAATGTAGTGCAATAACCTGTCAACGACGAAAAGACCGCAGTGGCTCTCTAAACGCGATCCTATTTCGATTTTATCGAAAACTGACTGTTATGTCCGCCCTGTTTGAGAAATTTCGACGATTGAACGGTCGTTTTACTGCATTCAACGTGCAGAATGGAGTGCCATCAAATGTCAACAACAAAACAATCCCAGAAGCTCGCGAAACGCGACCCATTGTCGAATTTTGCGCGAACGTAATGTTATTTCCGTCCTGTTTGAGATATTTCAGGGCTTGAACGTTCATTATAGTGCATTCTACGTACCGGATGTAGTGCCGTATCCTGTCAACAACAAAAAGACCGCAGAGGCCCGCGATACGCGATCGTATTTCGATTTTAGCGAAAACTGACTGATATACCGTCCTGTTTGAGACATTTCGAGGATTTTAAGGTCTTCTTACTGCATTCTACGGGCCGAATGTAGTGCATTCAAATGACAACGTCAAACCAAACCCAGCATCTCGTGAAACGCGATCCATTGTCGAATTATGCGTGAACATACTGTTATTTCCGTCCTGTTTGAGATATTTCAGGGCTTGAACGTTCATAATGCTGCATTCTACGTACCGGATGTAGTGCCATCACCTGTCAACGACAAAAATGCCGCAGTGGCTCTCTAAATGCGATCGTTTTTCGATTTTAGAGAAAACTGACTGTTAGGTCCGTCCTGTTTGAGACATTTCGACGTTTGAACGGTCATTTTACAGCATTCTATGTGCCGAATGTTGTGCAATCTCCTGCCAACGACATAGAGACCGCAGAGACTCGCGAAACGCTATCATTTGTCGATTTCAGCAAAAACTGACTGTTATTTCCGTCTTGCATGAGATATTTCGACATTTGAACGGTCGTTTTACTGCAGTCCACATACCGAATGTAGTGCCATCACCTGTCAACGACAAAAAGACCGCAGTGGCTCGCGAAACGCGATCCTTCTTCGATTTTAGCGGAAACTGACGTTTGCAATGTCGTTTTACTGCATTCAACGTGCGGAATGGAGTGCCATCAAATGTCGACAACAAAACAATCCCAGCAGCTCGCGAAACGCGATCCATTGTCGAATTTAGCGAGAACGTACTGTTATTTCCGTCCTGTTTGAGACATATCGACGTCTGTACGGTCATTCAACTGCAGTCTACGAGTCGAATATAGTGCGAACTTTTCACAATGTCGAATCAAGCCCAGTGGCTCGGGACAAGGAATCCGTTGTCGATTTTAGCGATAACTGACTGTTGGGTCCGTCCTGTTTGAGACATTTCGACGTTTGAACGGTCATTTTACAGCATTTGATGTGCCGAATGTTGTGCAATCAAATGTCAACGACAGAGCAAAACCCAGCGGCTCGTTAAACGCGATCCTTTGTCGATTTTAGCGAAAACTGACTGTTGCTTCCGTCCATTTGGAAACCTTTCGACATTGAGCGGTAGTTTTACTGCATTGTACGTACCGAATGAAGAGCCATAACCTGTCAACTAGAAAAAGACCGCAGTGGCTCGCGAAACGCGATCCTTCTTCGATTTTAGCGAAAACTGACTGTTGTCTCCGTCCTGTTTGAGATATTTCGACGTTTGCACGGTCGTTTTACTGCATTCAACGTGCGGAATGGAATGCCATCAAATGTCAACAACAAAACAATCCCAGCAGCTGGCGAAACGCGATTCATTGTCGAATTTTGCGAGAACGTACTGTTATTTCTGTCTTGTTTGAGATATTTCAGGGTTTGAACGTTCATTATACTGCATTCTACGTACCGGATGTAGTGCCATCACCTGTCGGTGACAAAAATACTGCAGTGGCTCTCTAAACGCGATCCTTTTTCGATTTTAGCGAAAACTGACTGTTGTTTCCGTCCAGATGGAGATCTTTCGACGTTTGAACGGTTGTTTTACTGCATTCTACGTACCGAATGAAGTGCCTTAACCTGTCAACTACAAAAAGGCCGCAGGGGCTCGCGCAACGCGATCCTTCTTCGCTTTTAGAGAAAACTGACAGTTGTGTCTGTCCCGTTTGAGATATTTCCACATTTGAACGGTCGGTTTACTGCATTCCACATACCGAACGGAGTGCCATCAAAGGTCAACAACAAATCAATCCCAGCAGCTCGCGAAACGCGATCCTTTGTCGAATTTTGCGAGAATGTACTGTTATTTCCGTCCAGTTTGAGATATTTCGGCGTTTGAACGTTCATTATACTGCATTCTACGTACCGAATGTAGTGAAATCAAATGTCAACGACATAGAGACTGCAGAGACACGCGAAGCTCTATCATTTGTCGATTTAAGCTAAAACTGACTGTTATTTCCGTCCTGTTTGAGATATTCCGACGATGGAACGCCCGTTTTACTGCACCCTACAAGTCGAATGTAGTGCAATCAAGTGTCAACCACAAAACAAGCCCAGTGGCTCGCGAAAAGCATTCATTTTTCGATTTTAGCGAAAATTGACTGTTGTTTCCGCCCCGATCGAGATATTTCGGCGGCTGAGCGGTCACTTTTGTGCATTCTGCGTGCCGAATGTAGTGCAATCAAATAACAACCACAAAACAATCCCAGTGGCACGCTAAACGCGATGCTTTGTCCAATTTTGCGAAAACTGACTGTTTCTTCCGTCGAGTTTGAGATATTTCGAAGTGTGGACGGTCATTTTACTGCATTCTACGTGCAGAATGTATTGCAATCAAATGACAACCGCGAAACAAAGCCAGCGGTTCGCGAAACGCGATCCATTGTCGTATTTTTCGAAAACTGACTGTTATTCCCGTCCTGTTTGAGATATTCCGATGTTGGAGCGCCCGTTTTACTGCACTCTACATGTCGAATGTAGTGCAATCAATTGTCAACGACATAACAAACAAAGGGCTCGCGAAACGCCATCCCCTGCCGAATATGGCGAAAACTGACTGTTTCGTTCTGTTTGAGGTATTTCGACGTTTGAACGGCCGTTTTACAGCATACTACATGCCGAATGTAGTGCAATCAATTGAAAACCACAAAACGAACCCAGCGGCACGCGAGACGCGATACGTTTATCGATTTTATCGAAAACTGACTGTTTCTTCCGTCCTGCTTGGGATAATCCGACGTTTGAACGCCCGTTTTACGGCATTCTACGCACCGAGAGTCGTGCAATCTCCTCTCCATGACGAATCAAGCCCAGTGTCTCGCGGAAAGCGATCCTTTTTCGTTTTTAGCGAAAACTGACTATTGTTCCCGCCCCGATCGAGATATTTCGGCGGTTGAGCGGTCACTTTATTGCATTCTGCGTGCCGAATGTAGTGCAATCAAATGACATCCACAAAACAAACCCAGCTGATCGCGAAACTCGATGCTTTGTCGAATTATTCGAAAACTGACTGTTATTTCCGTCCTGTATGAGATATTGCGACGTAGGAACGCCCGTTTTACTGCACCCTACATGTCGAATGTAGTGCAATCAAGTGTCAACCACAAAACAAGCCCAGTGGCTCGCGAAAAGCATTCGTTTTTCGATTTTAGCGATAATTGACTGTTGTTTCCGCTCGAGATATTTCGGCGGTTGAGCGGTCACTTTAGTGCATTCTGCGTGCCGAATGTAGTGCAAACAAATGACAACCACAAAACAAACCCGGCCGCTCGCGAAACGCGATCCTTCGTCGAATTTTGCGAAAACTGACTGTTTCTTCCGTCCAGTTTGAGATATATAGACTTGTGGACGGTCATTTTACTGCATTCTACGTGCCGAATGTAGTGCAATCAAATGACAACCGCGAAACAAAGCCAGCGGTTCGCGAAACGCGATCCATTGTCGTATTTTTCGAAAACTGACTGTTATTTCCGTCCTGTTTGAGATATTCCGACGTTGGAGCGCCCGTTTTACTGCACTCTACATGTCGAATGTTGTGCAATGAAGTGACAACCACAAAACAATCACAGCGGCACGCGAAACGTGATCCTTTGTCGAATTTTGCGAAAACTGACTGTTTCTTCCGTCCAATTTGAGATATTTCGACGTGCGAACAGTCATTCTACTGCGTTCGACGTGCCGAATGTAGTGCAATCAAATGACAACCACAAAACAAACCCAGCGGCACGCGAAACGCCATCCCCTGCTGAATTTGGAGAAAACTGACTGTTTCGTCCTGTTTGAGGTATTTCGACGTTTGAATGGCCGTTTTACGGCATACTACGTGCCGAATGTAGTGCAATCAAATGACAAACACAATACAATCCCAGCGGCTCGCGAAACGCGATCCTTTGCCGAATTTTTCGAAAACTGACTGTTTCTTCCGTCGAGTTTGAGATATATCGACGTGTGGACGGTCATTTTACTGCATTCTACGTGCCGAATGTAGTGCAATCAAATGACAACCGCGAAACAAAGCCAGCGGTTCACGAAACGCGATCCATTGTCGTATTTTTCGAAAACTGACTGTTATTTCCGTCCTGTTTGAGATATTCCGACTTTGGAACGCCCGATTTACTGCACTCTAC
>CM026161.1:12983379-13005551 GCA_014825975.1 Bombus haemorrhoidalis
CGAGCCGAATGTAGTGCAATCAAATGACAACCACAAAACCAACCCAGGGCTCGCGAATCGTCATCCCCAGCCGAATTTGGCGAAAACTGATTATTATTTTCGTCCAGTTTGAGATATCTCGATGTGCGTACAGTCATTATACTGCATTCTACGTGCCGAATGCAGTGCAATCAAATGACAACCACAAAACAAACCCAGCTGCTCGCGAAACGCGATCCTTTGTCGAATTTTGCGAAAACAGACTGTTTCTTCCGTCCAGTTTGAGATATTTCGACGTGTGGACGGTCATTTTACAGCATTCTACGTGCCGAATGTAGTGCAATCGAATGACAGCCACAAAACGAACCCAGCGGCACGCGAGCCGCGATCCATTTATCGATTTTATCGAAAACTGACTGTTTCTTCCGTCCTGCTTGGGATAATCCGACGTTTGAACGTCCGTTTTACGGCATTGTACGTACCGAGAATTGTGCAATCTCTTCTCCATGACGAATCAAGCCCAGTGTATCGAGGAAAGCGATCCTTTTTCGTTTTTAGCGAAAACTGACTATTGTTTCCGCGCTGATCGAGATATTTCGACGTTTGAAAGGTCACTTTACTGCATTCTACGTGCTGAAAGTAGTGCCATCACCTGTCAGCGACGAAAAGACCGCAGTGGCACGCGAAACGCGATCCTTTTTCAATTTCATCGAAAACTGACTGTTTCTTCCGTCCAGTTTGAGATATTTCGACGTATGGACGGTCATTTTACTGCATTCTACGTGCCGAATGTTGTGCAATCAAATGACAAACAAGACAAACCCAGCCGCCCGCGAAACGCGATCCTTTGTCGAATTTTGCGAAAACTGACTGCTTCTGCCGTCCTGTTTGAGATATTTCGACGTGCGAAAAGTCATTCTACTGCATTCTACGTGCCGAATGCAGTGCAATCAAATGACAAGCAGAAAACCAACCCAGGGCTCGTGAATCGCCATCGCCTGCCGAATTTGGCGAAAACTGATTATTATATTCGTCCTGTTTGAGATATTTCGACGTGCGAACTGTCACTCTACTGCATTCTACGTGCCGAATGTAGTGCAATCAAATGACAACCACAAAACCAACCCAGGGCTTGCGAATCGCGATCATTTGTCGAATTTTGCGAAAACTGACTGATTCTTCCGTCCAGTTTGAGATATTTCAACGTGTGGTCGGTATTTTACTGCATTCTACGTGCGAATGTAGTTTAACGTCCTCTCCGTGTCGAACCAAGCCCTGTGGCCCGGGAAGAGAGATCCTCTGATGAGTTTAGCAAAACTGACTATATTGTCGATCCCGACTGAGATATATCAATGTTTGAACATACACTTTACAGCATTCTACGTGCCGAATGTAGTGCAATCAATTGACAACCACAAAACAAACCGAGCGGCTCGCGAAACGCGATCTTTTGTCGAATTTTTCGAAAACTGACTGTTATTTCCGTTCTGTTTGAGATATTCCGACGATGGAGCGCCCGTTTTACTGCACTCTACATGTCGAATGTAGTGCAATCAATTGTCAACGACATAACCAACCAAGGGCTCGCGAAACGCCATCCCCTGCCGAATTTGGCGTAAACTGATTATTATTTTCGTCCAGTTTGAGGTATTTCGACGTTTGAACGGCCGTATTACAGCATACTACGTGCCGAATGTAGTGCAATCAATTGACAACCACAAAACGAACCCAGCGGCACGCGAGACGCGATCCATTTATCGATTTTATCGAAAACTGACTGTTTCTTCCGTCCTGCTTGGGATAATCTGACGTTTGAACGCCCGTTTTACGGCATTCTACGTACCGAGAGTTGTGCAATCTCCTCTCCATGACGAATCAAGCCCAGTGGCTCGCGAAAAGCATTCGTTTTTCGATTTTAGCGAAAATTGACTGTTGTTTCCGCCCCGATCGAGATATTTCGGCGGTTGAGCGGTCATTTTAGTGCATTCTGCGTGCCGAATGTAGTGCAATCAAATGACAACCGCGAAACAAAGCCAGCGGTCCCCGAAACGCGATCCATTGTCGTATTTTGCGAAAGCTGACTGTTATTTCCGTCCTGTTTGAGATATTCCGACGTTGGAACGCCCGTTTTGCTGCACTCTACATGTCGAATGCAGTGCAATCAAGTGTCAACGACAAAACCAACCCAGGTCTCGCGAATCGCCATCCCCTGCCGAATTTGTCGAAAACTGATTATTATTTTCGTCCTGTTTGAGATATTTCGATGTGCGTACGGTCATTATACTGCAATCTACGTGCCGAATGTAGTGCAATTAAATGACAACCACAAAGCAATCCAGCCGCTCGCGAAACGCGATCATTTGTCGAATTTTGCGAAAACTGACTGCTTCTGCCGTCCTGTTTGAGATATTTCGACGTGCGAACAGTCATTCTACTGCATTCTACGTGCCGAATGTAGTGCAATCAAATGACAACCACAAAACAAACCCAGCCGCTCGCGAAACGCGGTCCTTTGTCGAATTGTTCGCAAACTGACTGTTATTTTCGCCCTGTTTGAGATATTACGACGTTGGAACGCCCGTTTTACTGCACTCTGCATGTCGAATGCAGTGCAATCAAATGTCAACGACAGAACCAACCCAGGGCTCGCGAATCATCATCCCCTGCCGAATTTGTCGAAAACTGATTATTATTTTCGTCATGTTTGAGATATTTCGATGTGCGAACAGTCATTCTACTGCATTCTACGTGCCAAATGTAGTGTTACCTCCTCTCCGTGTCGAACCAAGCCCTGTGCTTCGGGAAAAGAGATCCTCTGATGATTTTAGCAAAACTGACTATATTGTCGATCCCGACTGAGATATATCAATATTTGAACATACACTCTACAGCATTCCACGTGCCGAATGTAGTGCAATAAAATGACATGGACAAAACAAACCCAGCTGATCGCGAAACGCGATGCTTTGTCGTATTATTCGAAAACTGACTGTTATTTCCGTCCTGTTTGAGAGATTCCGACATAGGAACGCCCGTTTTACTGCACCCTACATGTCGAATGTAGTGCAATCAAGTGTCAACCACAAAACAAGCCCAGTGGTTCGCGAAAAGCATTCGTTTATCGATTTTAGCGAAAATTGACTGTTGTTTCCGCCCCGATAGAGATATTTCGGCGGTTGAGCGGTCACTTTTGTGCATTCTACGTGCCGAATGTAGTTCAATCAAATGACAACAGCGAAACAAACCCAGCCGCTCGCGAAACGCGGTCCTTTGTCGAATTATTCGCAAACTGACTGTTATATCCGCCCTGTTTGAGATATTCCGACGTTGGAACGCCCGTTTTACTGCACTCTGCATGTCGAATGCAGTGCAATCAAATGTCAACGACAAAACCAACCCAGGGCTCGCGAATCGTCACCCCTTCCGAATTTGTCGAAAACTGATTATTATTTTCGTCCTGTTTGAGATATTTCGATGTGCGTACGGTCATTATACTGCATTCTTCGTGCCGAATGTAGTGCAATCAAATGACAACCACAAAACAAACCCAGCCGCTCGCAAAACGCGATCCTTTGTCGAATTTGGCGAAAACTGACTGTTTCTGCTGTCCTGTTTGAGATATTTCGACGTGCGAACAGTCATTCTACTGCATTCTATGTGCCGAATGTAGTGCAATCAAGTGACAACCACAATACAATCCCAGCGGCACGTGAAACGCGATCCTTTGTCGAATTTTGCGAAATCTGACTCTTTCTTCCGTCCAGTTTGAGATATTTCGACGTGTGGACGGTCATTTTACTGCATTCTACGTGCCGAATGTAGTGCAATCAAATGACAACCACAAAACAAACCCAGCCGCTCGCGAAACGCGATCCTTTGTCGAATTTTGCGAAAACTGACTGTTTCTGCTGTCCTGTTTGAGATATTTCGACGTGCGAACAGTCATTCTACTGCATTCTACGTGCCGAATGTAGTGCAATCAAATGACAACCACAATACAAACCCAGCCGCTCCCGAAACGCGATCCTTTGTCGAATTTTGCGAGAACTGACTGCTTCTGCCGTCCTGTTTGAGATATTTCGACGTGCGAACAGTAATTCTACTGCATTCTACGTGCCGAATGTAGTGCAATCAAATGACCACCACAAAACAAACCCAGCGGCTCGCGAAACGCGATCCTTTGTCGAATTTTGCGAAAACTGACTGTTATTTCCGTCCTGTTTGAGGTATTTCGATGTCTGAACGGCCGTTTTACAGTATACTACGTGCCGAGTGTAGTGCAATCAACTGACAACCACAAAACGAACCCAGCGGCACGCGAGACGCGATCCATTTATCGATTTTATCGATAACTGACTGTTTCTTCCGTCCTGCTTGGGATAATCCGACGTTTGAACGCCCGTTTTACGGCATTCTAGGTACCGAGAGATGTGGAATCTCCTCTCCATGACGAATCAAGCCCAGTGTCTCGCGGAAAGCGATCCTTTTTCGATTTTAGCGAAAATTGACTGTTGTTTCCGCCCCGATAGAGTCATTTCGGCGGTTGAGCGGTCACTTTTGTGCATTCTACGTGCCGAATGTAGTGCAATCAAATGACAACCACAAAACAATCCCAGCGGCACGCGAAACGCTATCCTTTGTCGAATTTTGCGAAAACTGACCATTTCTTCCATCCAATTTGAGATATTTCGACGTGTGGACGGTCATTTTACTGCATTCTACGTGCCGAATGTAGTGCAATCAAATGACAACCACGAAACAAACCCAGCGTCTCGCGAAACGCGATCCATTGTCGTATTTTTCGAAAACTGACTATTATTTCCGTCCTTTGAGATATTCCGACGTTGGAACGCCCGTTTTACTGCACTCTACATGTCGAATGCAGTGCAATCAAGTGTCAACGACAAAACCAATCCAGGGCTCGCGAATCGCCATCCCCTGCCGAATTTGTCGAAAACTGATTATTATTTTCGTCCTGTTTGAGATATTTCGATGTGCGTACGGTCATTATACTGCATTCTTCGTGCGGAATGTAGGACAATCAAATGACAACCACAAAACAATCCCAGCGGCACGCGAAACGCGATCCTTTGTCGAATTTTGCGAAAACTGACTGTTTCTTCCGTCCAGTTTGAGATATTTCGACGTTTGAACGGACACTTTACAGCATTCTACTAACCGAGAGTTGTGCAATCTCCTCACCGTGTCGAAACAAGCTCCGTGGCAAGCGAAAGGCGGTCCCTTTTTCGATTTTAGCGAAAACTGACAATTATGTCTTTCCTGTTTGAGATATTTCAACGTTTGAACGCCCGTTTTACTGCATTCTACGTGCCGAATGTAGTGCAATCAAATGACAACCACGAAACAAACCCAGCGTCTCGCGAAACGCAATCCATTGTCGTATTTTTCGAAAACTGACTGTTATTTCCGTCCTGTTTGAGGTATCCTCCTCCTCCTCTCCATGACGAATCAAGCCCAGTGTCTCGCGGAAAGCGATCCTTTTTCGTCTTTAGCGAAAATTGACTGTTGTTTCCGCCCTGATCGAGATATTTCGGCGGTTGAGCGGTCACTTTAGTGCATTCTGCGTGCCGAATGTAGTGTAACCTCCTCTCCGTGTCGAACCAAGCCCTGTGGCTCGGAAAATGGGATCCTCTGATGATTTAAGCAAAACTGACTATATTGTCGATCCCGACTGAGATATACCAATGTTTGAACATACACTTTGCAGCATTCTACGTGCCGAATGTAGTGCAATCAAATGACAACCACAAAACAATCCCAGCCGCTCGCGAAACGCGATCCTTTGTCGAATTTTGCGAAAACTGACTGCGTCTGCTGTCCTGTTTGAGATATTTCGACGTGCGAACAGTCATTCTACTGCATTCTACGTGCCGAATGTAGTGCAATCAAATGACAACCACAAAACAAACCCAGCTGATCGCGAAACGCGATCCTTTGTCGCTTTTAGCGAAAACTGACTGTTATGTCAGTCCTCTTTGTCATATTTCGACGTTTGAATGCCCGTTTAACTGCATTCTTCGTTCCGAATGTACAGAAATCAAATGTCAACGACATAGAGACCGCAGGGACTTGCGAAACGCTATCATTTGCCGATTTCAGCAAAAACTGACTGTTATTTCCTTCTCGCATGAGATATTTCGACGTTTGAGCGGTCGTTTCACTGCATTCTTCGTGCCGAATGTAGTGCAATCAAATGTCAACGACAAAATAGTCCCAGCAGCTCGCGAAACGCATTCGTTTTTCGATTTTAGCGAAAATTGACTATTGTTTCCGCCCTGATCGGGATATTTCGACGTTTGAACGGTCACTTTACTGCATTCTACGTGCTGAAAGTAGTGCCATCACCTGTCAGCGACGAAAAGACCGCAGTGGCACGCGAAACGCGATCCATTTACGATTTCATCGAGAACTGTTTGTTTCTGCCATCCTGTTTGAGATATATCGTCGTGCGAACGGTCATTCTACTGCATTCTACGTGCCGAATGTTGTGCGGTCAAATGACAACGATAAAATAAACCTAGCGGCACGCGAAACGACATCCCTAGCCGAATTAGGCGAAAACTGATTGTTATTTCCGTCCTGTTTGAGTTATTTCGATGTTTGAACGGCCGTTTTACAGCATACTACGTGCTAAATGTAGTGTAACCTCCTCTCCGTGTCGAAACAAGCCCTGTGGCTCGGGAAAAGGGATCCTTTGATGATTCTAGCAAAACTGACTGTAATGTCAATCCCGACTGAGATATTTAAACGTTTGAACATACGCTTTACAGCATACCACGTGCCGAATGTAGTGCAATGAAGTATCAACCACAAAACAAATCCAGCGGCTCGCGAATCTCGATCCTTTGTCGTATTTTGCGAAAAGTGACTGTTACTTCCCTCCAGGTCGAAATATTTCGTCGTTTGAACGGTCGTTTTACTGCAATCTACGAGCCGAATGTGGTGCAACCTCCTCACCATGTCGAAACAAGCCCCGTGGCAAGCGAAACGCGGTCCCTTTTTCGATTTTTGCGAAAACTGATATTTATGACGTTGTTTGAGATATTTCGACATGTGAACGGTCACATTAGTGCATTCTGCGTGCCGAATGTAGTGCGATAAGATGACACCCACAAAACAATCCCAGCGGCACGCGAAACGCGATCCTTGGTCGAATTTTGCGAAGACTGACTGTAACGTCCCCCCGGGTTGATATATTTCGTCGTATGAACGGTCGTTTTGTTGCATTCTACGAGACGAATGTGGTGCAATCTCCTCACCATGTCGAAACAAGCACCGTGGCAAGCGAAACGCGGTCCCTTTTTCGATTTCAGCAAAAACTGACATTTATGTCGTTCATGTTTGAGATATTTCAACGTGGAACGCCCGTTTTACGGCATTCTACGTACCGAAAGTTGTGCAATCTCCTCTCCATGTCGTAACAAGCCCAGTGGCTCGCGAAAAGCGATCATTTTTCGATCATAGCGAAAACTGACTGTTACTTCCCTCCGGATTGAAATATTTCGTCGTTTGAACAGTAACTTTACTGCATTCTGCGCGCCGAGTGTAGTGCAATAAAATGACATGGACATAACAAACCCAGCTGCTCGCGAAGCGCGATCCTTTGTCGAATTTTGCGAAAACTGACTGTTGATTCCGTCCTGTTTGAGATAATCCGACGTTTGAACGCCCGTTTTACGGCATTCTACGTACCGAAAGTTGTGCAATCTCCTCTCCATGTCGAAACAAGCCCAGTGGCTCGCTAAAAGCGATCCCCTGCCGAATTTGGCGAAAACTGATTGTTATCTTCGTCCTGTTTGAGATATTTCGATGTGCGAACGGTCATTTTACTGCTACGTGCCGAATGTAGTGCAATCAAATGACAACCTCAAAACAAACCCAGCGACTCGCGAAACGCGTTCCTTTGTCGAATTTTGCGAGAAGTGGCTGTTGATTCTGACAGTTAAATGAAAAGTGACAGTTATGTCTGTTCTGTATGAGATGTTTCGACGTTTGAACACCCGTTTTACTGCATGCAACGTGTCGGAGATAGTGTAGTCATATGTCAACGATACAGGGAGCGCAGAGAATCGGGGAACGCTATTATTTGTCGATTTTAGCGAAAACTGACTGATATTTCCGTTCTGCTTGCGATGTTTCGACGTTTGAACGGTCATTTTACTGCAATGTACGTGCCGAGTGTAGTGCAATAATATGATATGGACAAAACAAACACAGCTGCTCGCGATACGCGATGCGTTTTCGATTTTAGCGAAATCTGACTGTTACTTCCCTCTGGATTGAAATATTTCGTCGTTTGAACGGTCGTTTTACTGCATTCTACGAGCAAAATGTAGTGCAATCTCCACTCCATATCGAAACAAGCCCCGTGGCAAGCGAAAGGCGATCCAATTTCGATTTCGGCGAAAAATGACTGTTATTTCCGTTCTGATTGCGATATTTTGATGTGCGAACGGTCATTTTACTGCATTCTACGTGCCGAATGTAGTGCAATCAAATGACATGGACAAAACAAACCCAGCTGCTCGCGAAACGAGATGCTTTATCGAATTTTGCGAAAATTGACTGTTGTTTCCGCCCTCATCGGGATATTACGTTGTTTGAACGTCAGCTTTACTGCATTCTACGAGCCGAACATAGCGCAATCTCTATTCCATGTCGAAAAAAGTCCAGTGGCTCGCGAAAGGCCATCCTATTTCGATTTCAGCAAAAAATGACTGTTGATTCCGTCCTGTTTGAGATAATGCGAAGTTTGAACGCCCGTTTTACGCCATTCTACGTACGGAAGGTAGTGCCATCACCTGTCAGCGGCAAAAATACTGCAGTGGCTCGCGAATCGCGACCCATTTTCGATTTTAGCGAAAACTGACATTTATGTCGTTCCTGTTTGAGATATTTCAACGTTTGAACGGTCATTATACTGCATTCTACGTGCCGAAAGTAGTGCCATAACCTGTCAGCGACGAAAAGACCGCAGAGGCTCGCGAAACGCTATCATTTGTCGATTTTAGTGTAAACAGACTGTTATGTCCATCCTGTATGAGATATTTCGACGATTGAACGGTAGTTTCACCGCATTCTACGAGCAGAATGTAGTGCAATCAAATGTCAACCACAAAACAAACACAGCGGCTCGCGATACGCCATTCTTTGTCGAATTTTGCGAAAACTGTTATTTCCGTCCTGTATGAGATATTCCGAAGTTTGAACGCCCGTTTTACTGCATTCTACGAGCCTAACATAGCGCAATCTATATTCCATGTCGAAAAAAGTCCAGTGGCTCGCGAAAAGCGAGCCTTTCTCGATTTTGACGAAAACTGACTGTTTCTTCCGTACTGCTTGAGATATGTCAACGTTTGAACGGTCATTTTACTGCATTCTACGAGCTAAATGTAGTGCAATCTCCTCTCCATGTAGAAACATGCCCCGTGGCAAGCGAAGCGCGATTCTTTTTCGATTTTAGCGAAAACTGACTGTTATTTCCGTTCTGTTTCAGACATTTCGACGTTTGAACGGTCGTTTTACTGCATTTGCGTGCCGAATGTAGTGCAATCAAATGTCAACGACAAAACAAACACAGCGGCTCGCGAAACGCCAATTTGATCGTCGTAGCCATCCCAACAGCTCGCAAAACGCAATCAGTTATCGATTTTCGCGAAAACTGTTATTTAGCACCTATTGTGGATAATGCTAAGTTCAATCACTCTTTTCGCTCCATTTTACTCGCCGAATGCAGTGCACGCCATACTCTGCATCGAAAGAGGTCCAGCAATTCGCAAAACGCAATCATTCGTCGATTTTGGCGAAAACTGTTTTTTCGCTTCTGTTGAAGGTAATTCGACATTAATCGCTCTTTTCGCTCCGTTTTACTCGCCGAATGCTTATAAGATAGGCATACACTACATTGAGCGTGTAATGTGGAGTGAAAACAGCGTTCAAACGACAAAATATCTCCAGCCTTAGCGGAGTAGCCGTTAATCTCATGCAAAGTCATGAAATGGTTGCATTATGCGCAAGAGCCAAATAAGAACAGATCTCATAGAAAATCATCAAACGATTGCATTTTCTGCGATGCAGACCTGTCTCGACAATGAGACTTGCGTACTCTACATTCAGCGTGTACTATCGAGTGAAGGCAGCGTTCAAATGACAAAACATCTCCAGCCGTAGCGAAATAACAGCTATTCTCATGTAGTATCATCAAAAGGTTGTATTTTGCGACATACATGGCTTATTTCGATGACGAGACATGTGTGCACTATATTCGGCGGATATAATATAAAGCGGAGACGGCGTTCAAACGACGAAATATCTCCAGTCGTAGTGGAATAACCGCTAATCTCTCGCAATGTCATCAAATTGTTGCATTTTGTACGACGCAGTACAATACACGACGTGTATTTACATTTCGGAGTATTTAAAATATATTTTCTACCTTACACTTTACCCACGCATTTCTTTTTATTAAATTCACATCTACCTAATAACCTCAACACAGGGCAACCAAGCAATCATGCCATCGATGTACAAAGACGCGAAACTGAACGTCTCCAAAACATATCGGACATTGGTCCGAATAATCCTGATACGTTGTACGTCTCGATGCATTTTGATTCCGGGAGCTCATTTTTGTATGCACCCAGAAAAAAGACAGCTCAACGGGCAAAATTGAAATCTGGACATGTCTTTCCGAAGTTAGTCGAGAACGTGCTAAAAATGCTATAGAATGCACTGGCAAGCTAGGGAAATCATCTTCCTCATCAAGTACGATCCTAACAGACATTAATATGAATCCACCAGTGCACGAATCCATCATTTCACTTGAAGGCCTATGAGCCTTTCTCAGGTAAGTGGAGAAAATTTGCTTAATAGTACTGACAGATCACCAATCAACAGTTTGGCTCCCTTTACTTTGCCTTAAAAAGAATCAGTTTTAGACTTCCTGATGTATCATTCACTTCACCTACTAATTCATCTGAGCAAATACTAAATCCTATTCATTTTAACTTACTCAATCAAATTAAAAAATTAACAAAACCCTAAGTTAAAGTCAACTACTTGCCCGCGTTCACAAGCATCAAAACTGAAAATCAAACCTCACAAGAAATGAACCTTAAAGTACAACCGACGGTTCAAATTTTAAATAAGTTTCATTACTTCTCGATATTTTCGCCCGAGTACAATAATCACAGTATGAACTATCCACAAATTAGGACTCTGACATTAAATAATAATATTACCATACATGATACCTCTAACAAACTCTTTCCCGACTCTTCGGAACGACAGTGAGGCAAACAATTACATATACCGCTGCCAGTTTACTTACCTAATTTTGTTTATAATTCTGTCTCTGAATTCCATACAGATATTACCAACGACCTTAGCCCTGACTTACAAAAATATTTAGGAAAGAGAATTCGGATTGATTTCGACGAAAACGAAAAGCAGTATGCTTTTAAAAGCTCTCTATGAGAAAAAAAATGTTCCTTCCTACACCTTCCTCACACATCACACATTTCACATTTCAGAATTTACTCAATTGTAAATAACATTGAAAACACAAAAACTTGATGGTATGGTCAGAATTGGTTCCTTCATCATTAGGAAGAGATGCGAGATATAGGCTTTGGAATAATTTCTCCGCTATCAAATCGTGGAAGACACTTTATAACCACCTACTAAAAAATACCTGCTCTTTAATATACTCATTTAAAATCTCCACGTATCACGAACATGGTTGTAATCTATCATGCATGTTTATTTCAAACTCCTTTAACTGTGAGGCAACAGTTAATTTCGATACGCTCCAATATACTTCAGACTAGTACTCCTATCTATTGCTAGATTATCACAAAACAAAAAATCCATTCACGTAACAACCAATTGAGGCACACTTTTGGAACTGACCGAAAACCTGAAAGTCGATAGAAACCTCAAATCTTCTGAGTAAGTGGACAAAGCGATCCTGTAGCTCAACAAATTCCTATATCGCAGCAGGTGGAAGTTTGCGTTATCAATCTTTGTGTCAAGGGATTTAGTCACTAGTAACTCTCTCCTAAACGGTGTAATTAGGAGACCAAGAACCGTCAGAAAGGTAAGACATATGCTAGGAATAACCGTAGTAAAAAACATTATCCGAGACTTAAATGCATTGATTCAAAAAGAAATTTTCAAAACCTGCTAAGCAGAGTGAAGGAACACTCTCCAAGCGTTCGAAAAGACGGAGCCAATAGTCTGGCAAATGTTACAAAAAGTGAACAAATTCATATCCTACTGACCTCAAATTTGATCAATGTCAAGACCTTGACAAACCGTTTTGTCAGGATCTATGAAGAAGTGGAAAATAGTACCTCTCCTACGCAAGCAGTCCCATTCGAGCCGATGGATTGCTCTAACTGTTTCAGGCTCATTTGTCTGCTTTCTATTCTTGGAAAATTATTTGAAAAATGTTTGCAAGTAATACTAAGCGAACATTTACAGACACAATATAATCATTGATAACCAACTCGGCTTTCGCAAAAAGCTTTTCACAATACATCAAATCGCCAGAATAGCTCAATATACTATAATCTGGGATCTGTAACAATAATACTATTAGATTTCTAAAAACTTTACTGAGATTCAGTACCGGCCTGCTCCATCAACTGTATTCCTACTGAAATGATAAATTACTTTGTCCCGTTTAATGTTTACAAGTCAGACTACTATGCCAATACCAGATAGCGTCCCGCAAGGATCAATTTTGGTTTCGATCCCGTACAACCTTTATATCAACGATCTAGTTCTGATCTCTAGACGAAATATATAGGGATTATTTTTCATCATAAAATAAGATGAATAATATCCATGGATGATAGAATTTCCCAAACTTTCGAAGCTATAGCCGTAATTTGTTCCCACACTAATCACAGGTTCCTCTTAAACCTCAGAATTTTATTGAATTTATATAAGATATACACCGGACGCGTCAAAATGTTAGTTAAGTTATGATGCCCAGATTTGATGAGGGGTCCTTAAATGCGCCAAAGAGAAAGTCCAAGTTATCCAAAATAATATACTTATCTATGATAATACAAGTCGGGTTGTTATTATAATTAGAGTTAGGGGCGTGTAATGAATATTCTCGGGAATTAACCATTGTTGTTGTACAATCGAGGTAATATTGATTAGCACAAGCGTCAGTATTACAGAATCGTCAAGTAACCGCGGTGATTAGACACTAATGACAATTGTCTTAGGTTCGATAACAAATCTGCGGTCAACGGAATAACAAATATACTTTCTTCCTAAGTCTAAGTCGGACTCTTTGTTAAAAACGTGAAATATTCATTGATTGTAAAGACGTTATTTTACTCGCTAATGAGATCGCACGAGAGTGTCTTTTCCGTCGCGGTGATGCTGCAGAGGAAAGCTATGATGGGGTGTGTGTAAGGGCACGAGATCATCGAATTCGTCGAAGAAAACCTTCGCTCGGAAAGTGAGGGAAATGGACGATACTGTTAATTGGTTAATTTCTATGTTGGTGGTTACAGAAGGATGCTAGTCGCCCTTGAAAGTTGCTAGCGGGAAGCGTCGTTCATGAGAAAAGCAGATTTCCCGTACCTTCTCGTAGTGAGTGATAGATTTAAAGACTGTTAGGACAAAGACTATTTGTCCATTTGAAGGACCTTAGTTAACTAACTCCTAAGATTTATAGCGGGTCCTCAGGCTAGCTGAACATGTACTGTGGGGATGTATCGACATCTGGTAATCATCTTGCCCGAAGAATACGGTCTGTGTGTGGCGAGCCACAGGGCAGAAACCATTGGAATGTTTACTGTCGAGTGCCGCTACAGCTATTTCCTTTTTAAGGAGAGCTATACAATTATTCTATGTCTCTATTAGGTAAAATCGTTCATCTCGTGACTGCAGCTACGTTCTGTGATTAGTTGTCGCCTCGAACCCAGGCTCATTATCGCAAATCTCGGACAATTATAATCGAGTTCACTTATAAAGATTGAAGTATTGGGGATTTTCCAAGGAATTCCAAACGGAAAAGCCGGTGTCCTTTCATCTCCGACATACAAATACAATGTCATGAATCATCCAAATAGTCCAGTAAGAATCATAGGCACTTACGACGAGTTAATAATAAGAAACAAAAAAAAAAATAAAAGTTTTGGCGAAATGTCGATCAACATGTTTGGTGTATCGTTGAATACGAGAAGAGAAAGGAAAACATATCGCACATATTCGTACTCCGCAAATTATCTTCGCTACAATGTTTCCTGTCGGAATAGAATGACAGAACGTTCGAGAGGAGAGGGAAGGAAGAACAATGCACGCTCAATGCAAGCTGCCGCATCAGGAAAGTTCAAGATGTCACAACTAAAGCTTACCTCAGAAACTACGTACGTGATAATGCTGTGTGTTTGTTGCCTAACGTTGCAGACATCGATGTTAAAAAGCGAAGGATAAGTAACATCGGCGGAACCACCGCAGTTGCAAATGTTACCAAACTTTAGGACACCGCCGTCTCTCAGAAGGATTCCGAGCTGAAGAAAAGTATAAGTAAACAGGATGCAGTAAATGTTGAAAAATAGAAGGGCGTTGAAACACAACCGAGAACTGACTGGAATCGATGTGCGAAATCGAATGAAAGAACTCGAGAATAAGATAAAGATATTGAATGTTAACGAATGCAGGAAACTCAAGGATATGATCTCTTTAAAGATGAAGGTGTTAGATAGTAATATGGAGAAATCAATGAATAATATAGAGAAAACAATAAATGCAAGTTACCATAAATAATGATGCAGCGATGAAACATCTGAAACATAACAGATAAAGAAAAAGAGAATATCGTTTGAAAATAAGTATTACGTAAATTGCGTGGACTGTCTATTTATATTGTTACGAATTCCTTTATAAGCAAACAGAAGTGAAAATTGGTACAAGGCTTCAATGCACTGGCAAAACGCAGTTTCCTGCGAAGATGCGTGATCATACGGAGGTTCTATGATCTGTGGCAGGCCGATATAGTAAATATTAGCATGTGAGGTGGTATGACATATAGGATGCCAAAGAAATACTCGGCGTTTTATTTAATAGTGCATTTATTAACTCAACTAGTAGCTTCTTTACAACTCTCAACTCGCGATTCGTGCAGACGACATTTTATTCAAGACTCTTCACTATCATTGGTCTCTTATAAACAGTCTGTCAGCGATGGTATACTATGTACCGACGAAACAGTCACGTAAAATCACAAGTCACAGCTCAGATTGTAAAAGACAAGTAAGGTTGAGCCGAAACACAACTATTAACTTTCTTTTTATTGCACTTTATTATACACTTAATAATCACAATTGAGTATACACTGAATTGATACGTATAAATTATACTTTACTCTAACAACTTTATATAAATTAAGTAGACAACTGATCTAAGAGTAGAAACCCGGTAAAAAGATGTTGACTGTTCGAAAGTTGGAAAATCAGTCAAGTTTAATGACGACGTTGTGGCGCAGGAAAGCTAGTGATGGGTGGGTCTAAGGACACGAAAAGGGTTGATTTGTTAAGGAAAGTTTTCATTAGGAGAGTGAGGGAAATAGACTTCGCTGTCAATTGACTGATTTTCTAGGTTGGTGGGTGAGGAAGGATGCTAACCGCCCTTGAGAGAAAGTTGCTAACGGAAGATACTGAACGTAAGTAAACTAACTTTCCCATATCTTCCCGTAGTAGGCAAAAATGTAAAAAACACTCGAAATAAAAGATGTTTGTTTTTGATCTGAAGGACCTTAACTATGAAAATGCCAAAATTTATGGTGGGTTAGGAATATTGAGGGTGCAGCAAGGATGTGTAAACATCTGATTGCCATCTTGCGCTCGATGTTGGGTCTGGTCTCTGATGTGAATTGAGATGTGGTTGATGTTACAAAACCATTGAAAAGAGAGTTGTTCTTTGCGATCTAGCGCTGCTACACATGTATACATAATGGACTCGCAGGTGTTAGTACATTCTCAACGTTATTGACGTATTCAGCAAGTACGCATGAATCAAAGGTACACAATCGAAACCTTAGATATTTCATAAGGATGGAAGAAGTCCGCGAAATTTGCAAACAAGCGTGAGAAAGAAATTTTATAATTTTCGCTATATAATAAAACACGCGATAAATCATTGTTCAATGTACAGCATCATGAAATCATGGGTGGTAGAACACTTCAATCGCATATTCAAGAGTGCGATATGTAAATCCTTCTCGTTGAACGATACATATTGTTGAATCGACATATCATAAGATTTTTATTTATGGAGAAATATTAGAAATTAGAGTTTCCAATGATTTCTACCCTATATGATGAGTTTATTGATAGATAGATCTATTTACAATGGATTAAACAGGATACGATGGTTTTTTAACGTGAACTAAATACAGTAATGTGCTATAACTAAGACAATTAAATGGATAATTCATAACTCCCAACTAATAGTTTATAATTCACTAACTCTCGACTACTCACAACTCGATTCTTAGTTAATGATTCCCCACAAATCGACTCTCAGTTAACAACCCGTTAAGCCCGTTAATTCATCTTTCTCTCTTAAGCATCCATTTGCCTTTTCTCATAGCTCCGCCACATATGTGTCCCGTAACTATCCGCGGTCGTGGTTATGTAGGCCTTCTTTTCGCGTAACTATTCGACTGAAAGACCGAAAACGCATTAATGGGTCGCGCGGCTCATTGAAGTTTCCAGACCCTTTTGGCCTGACGGCACTTAGGTTTTCTCGCAATATCGTTTATGGTTCACCCGATATTTCTTAGGCCATCTGTCCACAATACTACAGTATTTTCGATGTTAATATCAGACTACAATCAGTGGAAACATATCATCGGAGTGGGATCTATGGAACTCGCGACAACGACAATGAGTCACACGTGACAAAAAGTCGCAGATTCATCAAATTCCAAAGTCAGCGATAAAGTACGTATGATGAAAGTTCAAAAGGACATTTGATAAAGGTTCCACACTCTACTGATCGAGTACTCTCGTAACCTCGCTACGTAACCTAATATATATCTAATGGAGAAGGTGTTATGAAAGAAGGAAAACAAAATATATGTAAAGTGGATTGGATTCGATACTTCTCGTAATTCATGGGTAAACAAAACGGATACACTAACTTCAGTAAAGAATTTTATTGCTATTCCGCATCTTCATTTTAAACAATATTCCCAAGAATTAATGTCGTATATATATGGTATATGGTACATCGACATTACAGTATCGTAAAAAAAGTGCAGACACGGATTAGTAAAATTAAGGACATATATAAATAATTACGTGTAGGCAATAATTATATACATATAGACATACGTGTAGATGTTTAGATGTACATTTAGATGTACAGTGTCCTCAGAACGTATCGCCGGGGTATCAATGATACGCTAAGGGAAGGGTTTAGACGAAACGAAAAATAATTATGACACGTGTTCTAACAATATTAAACTTTATTTAAACAAAAACTCAAAAAAGTTAACAACACAAGGCACGATATTTAATTTAGCCTTATAATTCGATAAGCCGAGCGCAGCTAAGAGTTCGGGTCTAGCACGAGCACGTATTTGACGCGGATTTAACCGTGACACGAGATCGCGACAGGGATCGCATACGAAGCGAACTTAAAAAGTCGAGCATTAAAAGTGAAGTCAACTACGCGTAGGTGAAGGCGATACACGCACTGGGTACTCTTCTCAATTTTTCGGTGATTAACTGATTAACAATGATGCGATTCGAGCGCGTCCTCCCCTTCCATTGGTTCCTTTGATTTTTCCGGAACACGCAGGACAGTAAACCATTTGAACGGCTAATACATAAAAAAAGTCAACAGCGGGTGCGGAAACGTAAACAATTGCTGTCCGCCATTATTCGCTGTGATAACCGGTTATTGGTATTGATATAGACTTTATACGCATCTAAGAAACAGTTTTTTTTCCATGTTGCACCTAACACATTTTATATAATTTTCGAAACCTATGTTCTTCATGACAACGTTTTGCTTCAAACTTTTTTTTACGAATTTCATACATCTTCTCTCGCGATTCTACCAACTCCATCATCACCGCTCCATTGTCCTCATCTTCCATGAGGCCTTCTTGTTTACATGCAGAAAGTTATACGGATTGCCTTCCGTGTAATCATTCATGCCGAATCGATGTATGTCAAATTTCATGACGCGATATGCGATATCCTACTTGACCTTGTAAATCAATCTATATTCGTGTACATAATTGTCGTCAAAATTCGACAGCAGATAAGTTTATTAAATTTTATGTTCAACTTTTTAATTCGATAGCTTAAAAACTATCTCAAATACCGAACGACTATGAAAATTCAATTTGGCGATCAATCGCTTAACATGGTTCCAACAGATGATCAGCTTCACGTCCGTATAGTTGCACACGTTTTCCATCGTTTCCCAAAGACTGCAATGCTTTAAATTAGACAATTTTTTAAAAATATCGTTACTTAGTTTGCACGAATCGCGGTATGTAATTACCGCAATTGTTGAAATTCAAGAATGCGGTGTATTTTTATCACTTTCAATACCTGTCATAAGTGTTGTCGCAAATAATGAATCACATAACGGAGTTTACTATTGGCTGTTGCAAGCACTCCCGTGTTCTGCTGTTTGTTCTCGTAACTGAAATAAAAACATAGATTGCCGAGCGAATCGTGAAGTTCATCCGAATACACAAAATCAACCACCAAATATTGAACGGGACGGAACTTACATAAAAATTACACTATATGTGGCAGAAGTTAAGAGATAACCCAACCGCACAAATTATTTACATAAAAGGTACTAAGTATTTTCAGAATCAGTTTCGACAGATCGTATAACGTCAGATACTTATTCGCATGGGCGTACCTATGCGAACATTGAGAGCAAGAATATGTCGGTGTCGGACAACAAGTATAAACAATACCTAAAATGTACAATTTCTGGCTTATACCTTTTCACAAGAACTGAAGGTGTACGATAAAATCTAACCATTGCACGCGACACAACAAACAATTTTGCTCAACAAACATGTTTTGATTCCAATATAAAAGCGAAACAGTTTAACAAAACATGTAGCGGTGGCAGTGATAGTCAATATTGGTGGATGTCTTGCCTGCCGTTCGATATAACCAGGGACAAAATAAGAGTGCTTGCAGAAGCAATTCTAATTATTTCATAGTATAGGTGCTACACCATGCAACTAATTTCACATGCAACTAAGTGCTGAAGGTGGTCCATGCTCGTATATACAATAACTTATAAGCTTAAGAATCTAACCTATTTGGTTGCAACAGAAACGAATATACAGCGTAGATCTTGCATATTATGCGACTTCGTTTCCCATGTTCTAAATTACTGATCGTGTAAAATATTAGAATATTTCCTACGCATTCTGCGATTTGTAGCGGCAAGTGTAGGAATTATATTCAATCCAGTAAATAAAGTTGGTAAAGTCACAGACGAATGTGGTAAAGTCAACAGGTATAGAAATCTGTGATAAAAATATCCTTCTAATTATTAGACGTGGTTATGCGGTTACATCAGAGGTGATATATAGGGTGTTAAGTTACCGCAGCAAAAAAAATCTTAAGTGTGCTTCTTAAAGCTAAAATAAGATGAAAATCAAGAATAGAAAAATTGCGTTTTCGGCTTTATTTTTTGGTTATTGATAATTAAAAATTAGCCGAAATATCCCTGTGCAACAGCAAACCTCCTTACACGAACGAATGTAGGTCAGCCTTAGCAGCGGGATGTACAGGTATCCTCAAATCGAACAAAAGTAAAACAATAAGTTACGTAATACAAGTCATAGAGAACAGGTTAAGACATTTGAAAACATAAACCACCCTGCGCAACATTTTGTAAGGAGGATCGTAGAATAAACATTATACCTGTCTAATCATTAAAATCCATAACAGCATATCAAAAACCAGCTCATGGAAAGTGCGAGTAAGAGCATTAATGTTTCCTCTAAACCTTTGTCTTCATACATAATTAATTAATAATAGTACATATAAACAATGTTTATGTATAAATTTCATATACGGACCACAATTGGCCAGTCTACGTGTACCCATAAAAAATCACACTTACATCTCTTGTGTCTAGATGTTCACAGAGAAATCGGAACGAAAATAGCAATCGTTTTATGTTGCAATAAATGTTCAATATAGTCTCTGTTTTCTTGCAAAGTACACTATGAACAGAGTATACATATTACGTAGCGTACGCACTACACACCCAAATCACCTGCGTTAGAACTGAATAAAAAAAGTAAAAAATAACAAAAAATACAAAAATAAAAAGAATAGAAATAAAATAATTAAAAAAATGATTCAATAAACTAAAAATAAAAAGGTTAGAAAGATCAACAGCGGAGTAACTTAAATCTGTAGAATTAACTAGAATTAACTCTAACTTTATGTTTGTAATTTCTCTTAATGTTTTTTTTTGCTGTCGAAACGGTTCTGTGCTTCCAGTACTATTCTACCCTACTATTAAATTTCTAAAGTCGCTAAAACATGATACGTATCAAGATAGCAGTGAAGGGTTCCAAAAGGAAAAATTTACAATATTCTTCGCCAATGCTCTCACTTTCTTTGTACAACTCACCAGGAGTAGTCATGATATCCGAGTTGTTCCTTCTTAAAGCATGATTGGATTAATGCCTATTGAAAAAATATACAGGCTGTTCATCAAATTTATTTAAAAATGGTTAAACCAGACCTGTCTTGCAATGACAATATATTTCGCCAATAAGAGGAAATCTGAAAGAGCTATACAACGCGATGAATGTAAATTTCCATTTGGCTGTACCATATTCCATTAATTTACATTACTATAAATTATTCCATAAAACGATGCATTAACTAATTCTTCGAGTTAAATTTAAACAATTTTTTGTAGCTTTATTGTTTCGTTACTTTTCATTTTATATGTATGTATGAGAATATTGTAACATGAACTAAGAACGAAAGCGATCGACATATATTAAAGGCCCGTGGTAAGTTAACACATTTAACTCAAAAATCAAACTTTCTTATTTTTTATTTGTGAACAATGAAAATATATGATCTCATATATAAGGTGTTGAGATAAATGTCATGTTCGTACAATCACTAGTTTCTATATCGGAAGTTGGTATAACTACTTGTGGTTTTTTCGTTCTTTTTTTTTTTTTTTGTTCGCCACGGTTTTTTATCGCAATATCCTGTGTCTTGTAATGACTGTACAAGGTGGTGAAATACAGAGCATACAAAATTAATCAGTGTGAATTAATTAATGTATCAAAACTCCAACCTATGTAATAACAGGTTATGGACCGAGCGCGACGAACTGTACTATTCAAGATATTTATTTGTCGAATTTTGTTTCTGTGAATATCCAAGAACAAGCCACGCCATGGCCGATTAAGAAAAGGTGAGCGATACGGACAAGGTCATGAGTCTAATTCTCAATAAGGACAATTATGAATACTGGAGGACGATGACGGAAGCTTCGATGGTTTTTCTGGATTGCTGGGATGCGCGGTGGATCCAGGATTGATGACAGTAGAAAGGATAAGACCTGAGTATGTTAAAATGGATAACAAGGCACGTGCATACATTTTCCGGCATATTCGCGCCCAGTATCTCACGGACATCAGCGGTCTGAAAACGGCGAAGGGCATTGACTTGTGCCTGTGAGAACTGGGCACTATCGAGAAAACTCCCAGCATGGATATCTCTGCGTATTGTGGAAATATCCAGATTCTGTGTGATAAGTTGTCTAAAGCTGGTATCAAATTTGAAGATCACGTTGTGACATCTTTCATTTTAGCTGGGCTTGCGACAGATCCAGATTATTCGACGTATATCAGAATAACAAAGATTGATAAGGATCTGACATCGAGAGCGGTGAAGGCCGACCTTCTACTTGAAGGAAGAAGAATCGACGCGGCTGCGGCTGCGGAGTCGTCCGAGCAAGGCAGTGCGTTGACAGCTAGAAGGCAGTGGACATCTAGACCGTACCGAAACAAAGATGGCGCAAAGCCGAAGAGCAAAAACACAAGAGATCAAAGGTGTTACAAATGTGGAAAATATAGACACATTTCGTACCAGTGTTCAGGGGAGAAAGGAGGG